>KK119514.1:86177-145224 GCA_000611955.2 Stegodyphus mimosarum | reverse complement strand
TTCTTCGAAGAACCGTCGCGATAGCTGAGTGGCACGGTGAGAGGAAGAAGTTGATACGAAGCTAAATTCAGCCATTAATCAGCTTTATTTGCAGATTTCCAGGCACACTAAAATAATTCCTTGTAGGCAATATACTTTTTAATAATAGCAATTACGATTATTTCTTATTACAATTTACTCAGATTAAAGGGATGACATCATTTTAGCAGAGCACAGAAGATATGTTAGCAAAGACGGAAGCTAGGGAAGGAATGCAGTAGAAGAAAAAGGAATGACGTAATAGCCAGTGGTATTTGTACCAAGTTTGATGTACAAGCACAGCTAATCTATGATTGGTTAACTTCAGTTTTAGTTACTGTTTTCAAGCAGCGTTACATAACTATAGAAAAATCTCGAAGTTTGGGAGAACTAATGAATTTAGAGGGAGAGCACCAAATTAAGTGAATGTTAATTTTGAGGTCGCCAATTATTTTTTAAAGCAGTTATCGTATTTTTTTATATCTTACACCCACAACATATATACATACATATATATATATATATATACATACATATATGAGGATGATGATGAGAAGTAGTATTTTATTATAAGATTAAATTAATTCGTTTTTTCTCATACTTTGTTTTAAAAATCATTGCTCTCCATGAAATTCTAAAATTTATTCCAAAGTATTCTAAAGAAAAATCTGTTTCCCGTCGAGCTTTGGGAGCACAAACGCTCAACAAATTCTTTGTGATGGATTTTTCTGCTGTTCTGCTGATGCCAAGCTCCCGGAGGAAGCTCGAGCCGTGAGATATTGAACGGAGAATCTGTAAGAGAAATAAAATGGTGCATTCAGCAAATTCGAAGTTAGAGGAGAAAATCCCATAACAACACAGAGGTTAAATTTAGCTGCAAACTTTAAATTGCATTTTGACTCCATACATGCTTTTAGTAATTTGAATATTCCGAATTTTTTATAATTAGATAATTTTGAATTATTTCATTAAAATCTCATTACTGTTTCGAAAGTTATATTATAACTATACTATAATATTTGTTGTGAATTCGAAATGTTACATATATTTTAATAGTTTAGGAAACATAATTAGTACATTATAAAAGCTTGTTTATGAACAAAAGACCCAACTGTTGAAAATAATCGGATATTGTTCGGAGAACAGCCTTGACGCCAAAAAGGGAGAAACGGCTTATCGTGGTATGGCAGGCAACGATTGTCATTCGATGACGTACTTCCTCCAGGCAGACAGCCGTAATACTTTTCCCTTGCTAAAGGATTATATGTAGTATTACTTATTATCTTTAGTATTTATTATTGTAGAATAGTAATTAGTATTTATTACTGTAGTATTTATTACTGTAGTATTTATTATTGTAGTATTTATTCTGTAGTATTTACTTCCGTTGGCATGCTGAAATGTCGCCCATACCCTTAAAGAAGTCAAGTTGGCGCAACCAAGGCTGTTCTCAGAACAATATCCAAATAATCTAATATACGTATTGAGCTGGTAAGAAAGTAATTTCGATTTTAACAAATAGGTAACGTTATGATCGTTATGTTACGCTTCTGTTAATCTCATAATGTTTTTCTTTTAAGATTTGGCAGCTAGCACCTTTAGGCTGCTATTGGATATTTTGCACTTTTAATATGCTGACGATAACCAACGTTCTGGCCGACCTTCTGAAGTTGATGATGACAAAATTGGAGCCATAATTGAATCGAATAGTGATATAACCATGCAAAAGACTGAAAAAAGATTAAGTATCACACTCAAGAGCAGAAAATCGTATAACATGTTTTGGACTCGTTAAGAAACTCGATATTTGAGTTCTGCGGGGATTGAAATTGACTTACAGCAACGAATCAATATTTGCGGCACGCATTTCAAACGTAACGCACATGACCGTTTTTGAGAAGAATTATTACTGATGGTGCAAACATGGATCGTTTGCAAGTGCATTAATCGAACATTTTCATGTTTCAAGCATGATGAATAAGCACAAATCGAATCGTAAGCTACGTAGCATCAGAAAAATGTTCTGCTGTGAATTTGGTGGGACTACAGAGATGTTGTGTATACTGAGCTGCTTCTAACCAAGCAAACAATTAACTCAGATGCTTACTGCCAACAACATATGAAACTGGGGAATCAATAAGACCAGATTTCTCAAATCACAAAGCAATCGTGTTCCATCACGGTAACGCGAGGCATCATAGATCTTTAGCAACATGTACGAAATTATTAGAGCTTGACAGGGAAGTGATGTGGCATGCTACATATAGCCTCGACTTTTCACCATCGGATTATCATTTATTTCGAAGTTTACGAAACGTCTTAAATGGTAAAAATTTCAGTATTAATGATGACTTCAAATCGCAGCTGATTAAGCTTTATACTGATAAAGACCAAACGTTCTACAAGGGTGGAATCCTGAAGTCTCCAGAGATGTCACAATGAATTACAATTAATTGTTTACATAGAAAAAAATTAGTTTTATTTCACACTAAAAAACCGAAATTACCTTCCTTCCAACCCCATATTTGAACACTTTAATGTACGTAATGTTATTGTTTGTACTGCAGTAGAATTTACTAAATAGAATGTATGTCATACTACAGTTTCTATAGCAATACTTCTGTCTGAAATATAAATAATGGAAGCATATCACTAGATATTGGCATTTTCTAAACTTAACTGTTTTTTGCTTGAAAATTATGCCAAACAAAATATTTAAAAAACATCTGTTCTCCATGGATTCGTGCTCTATAGCTGTAGTGGAATTAACGTTACCCAGGGTGTACCACGAGGAGGCCCATTACATTACAACCCCACAAAAATCCTACAAATACCATCGAATCCTATCCCTTATACTACTGCAGTGCGAGTAATAAAGGAACGCACGAATAATGGCTTTCGATCCAGGCAAGCAGAGCAAATTAAAGAAAAGAGTTCGAGGAGGGTATTCTCTTTTAAAAATACCTACTGCCCGAAGACGAATCGCTGTTGCAAACTTTCCGATTAGGAAACTGGACATAATTGCCTTGCGGATCATTTATTTAGATTTGACATCTTAACTGAATATTATGTGGGAGAAGCACTATTATAAATACTTCTCATCTTAAGGAATGCCCTAAAGTGATTGGACATCTGTATGACAGACACTGGCAGGCAAGAGAAAAGCTCCAAGATCTTCAGACTGTTTGACACTTCTGACAAAATTATGTTCCGAATTTTACATTTTGTTTTTCATGTGTTTGTGTAGAGTATATTTGTCACACTCTAGTCAGTGAATTGTATGTTCATATGCTACTACTAAAAATTTAAAAAAATTAAAAATAAAATAAATAAAAAAATAAAAATTTTAAAAAGGATAAAAAAATCTGAAAACTTTCAGATTGCATGTTACGCCCAAAGGGGCATTTTTTTAACGTTTTCTGTACTACTTTTACTTTTACTTATTAAATATTATGTTCTTTACATTTAAACCACAAAATCCAATTCAACAGCAATATCGCAAAATTATTTTAAAATCAGCATATCTTTAGAATTTCCGATACACAATCTAACGCGCTGGAGATAAAAATGTTTTTTTTTTCGTACAGTGTTGCCATTCCTCGCTTTGAAATCTTTGAGTTTGTTAAGCAAAAATTCTTTAATGTCTGACAAAATATAAAATCGCTAATGAAGCAAATTCTAAATTCCAAATTAAGGCTTCCAGTTGCCCATATTTGGTGAAGAATTACGGTCTTCAAAATTGGATGGCTCTAGGTACGTTGTTTTATCACAATGCGAGAAACATACATATATTTATGCAGATTCTTCATTATTTAATTTCTTTAAATATAATACAGGGTTGTAACATTTGGTGGCAACAGTTTGAAAAATGAATCAACGCAAAATGCCAAAACGAAATTAATAGCCCTTCTGTCTAACGCCTTTGGGCTAAACAAATATGAAATTCTTGAGATCTTCTAATCTAACAGCTGAAATACGTGTAGAAACACACAGGAGAAGGGTAAAAAGAAACTCTTTATTGACTCTTTAAATTTCACAATGCTTCGATTTGACGCTAACACACTACGCCTCACTCAGGTAGTAACTCAACTAACAAGAAGTAAACTAAAAATTCGAAGATATTAGCAAGAAGTAGAATTACGCTACAGGGTTCAGAATATCCTGGTTCCTGGAACAGCGTCGAATATCTAGTGACAGCAAAATCATAGCTGTTACGCTACGTTAACCAGCAATAAATGCAGAACAGAAGCTCGCGCTACAAAAAGTACAGTGGTCGCCCAAATTCTCTCTAACTTCCTTTATAGAACTCGGTATTTTAACCTCTTCTCCTCAAAGTAGAATTTGCATTACTTCATGTGTTGTACCAAATTTAAATATTCTTGCATTGACAATTAGGGAAAAAGAAGACTTATAGGAAAGTAAGCATAAAATTAAATTTAACGCTTTAGTTAAAATAAATATAAATACCTACAAGCAAAATAACCATCTTGTCTTTTTACAGTTTTAATTATAGTAAGTTTCTACTTTAGAAGACGTGAAATATTTGTTTGACAGTAAATTAATACAGTGTTCAACTTAAAGTACGTATTGAATTACAGCTGAAGGTTTCCACAAGAATTAGGTTTCTATGAAATTGACAAAAAGTATACTTTATTTTTTGCTATAGTGTAAAATATGTATACTTCGTGTTGTTAAGAAAAAATTAAAAATTCGGATTAGATGAAAAGCGTAGCTGTTTTAAACTCGGGGAAATTCATGACCTAGTTCAGTTTATTTCTATGAAACAGATAACCAGGTTTATAAAAAGTCTATACAGTGTGTCAGTAAGTAAGACCTACTGATGTCGAAAAAACACTACGACATTTAAGATTTCAGCTGAAATATGTATGAAAGTTATAAGGCATTTTCTCACTCCTTTCCGCATACCTTAGTGGTGTAACTGGAAGCATACCCGGCCCGTATTTGAGAGGTCCAGGGTTTGAGTCTGGACCAGGTCATTGCGTATATTTTACTGCTCCTGCTTCAAACAAGCCTAGTGGCGCTCGAACGTAAAAGGCAATGGCCAATAATTCCTCCCCTTCCTTCTTTAGCAGGCCCAAATTTCACATCAGTTTTAGAATTAAAGTATTATAACTTAAACTTTGATAATTAAGATGGTAACTTATTGTTAACCTAACATTTTTATGTGTACATATTTAATATAAATAGCCAATAGGTTTTGAAAATAGCAATATATATATATATATTTAAATATAATCATTGTAAAATGTAGTGATGGTAGAAGGTTTTTCAACTTGAACTTAGATGGTACACGTTAGTCAAAAATTTGAGATCCGCTGGAGTACACGACAGAAACAAATTAAAGAAACACTTATTAAAAGGTGCTTTTTGATGTTTCTATTCATTGAAATCCGCTGCAAAGTAGTTGGTTGGTAGTTCCAAGCTATCAATTAGTCTAACAGGACTCGTCTTTGCAAGATAGAATCATGCACATTTTCGTTCATTCTTTCGGCTCGTGTGGATTGGATTGCAAGTGCTTCGATTTCTAATTCAAGGATTATACTAGCAGTTAAATAAAACTTTCGCGTGGATAAGCTGGAACGTGTCTGTCAAAAAACTTAATTAACTGCTTACATTTTTCTTATTCGTCAAAAGTAATTGGACTATAAAATTGAACTATCTTGCCCGTGGTGTAGTTGTGCTCCTCACTGTGGAACTGGAAGCAAAGCAGTATTCCGGAAATAACGAAGCCAAAAACTATGATAGCACTGAATATATATTAAAACATTATATTAATAACAGATTACAAAAATTATTTACAGGATTTCATATTTATAGATTGCATATCATCCGCTGCTTACAACAAAAGCGTCGTTCCCCTCACTCCTAGTCTCTTGAATTTCGAATCAGAATCGAAATTATTGCCCGGCGAGTGCTGAATTGTAACGTGCTTCTCACAAACGATAATTATGCACGAAATTTTAAAGGCTCTGTTTGTAGCAGTGTCGTTGAGAAGATGTGCGACGGGTTGTAAGAAATGGTAACAGAACTGACGCAGGTCTGAAGAGACCTAGAAGCTCGTTCCCTAAAGTATCCAATTAAGAAACTGGAAAAGTTAATTGCACGAGAAATGTATGTAGACAACCAAGTTAAGGTTGGATACAACAAATACTCAAGACCGTTACTTAGTACCAACTTCTAAATGAAATGTACAACTGATATTAGTTCAGATTAAGAAACAAATCTCTGCAGATATCGGAACTCAATTATCCAGATATATCGTGCGTGAAACACTGTATGCAAGGAAACGTATCTTTTGTGTTCTATGAACCCGGGTTGTGAAAAGTGTCCGATTACTGTGATCCAAGGATTATCGTAATTGGAATATAATCGACTAGAGCCATGCGTTCTTAAACGGGGAGTCTCAGTTTGGTTTGCAGAGGGATTCCAGACATATGGCTGGATGGAACAAAACATATGCTACAAACTTGGAGACATCCATGACGGCAATTGGTACAAAAGTGGTGAAAAGAAGACATCATTTTTGGACGTCTGCAAAGACGTACACATTATCACTAGTGCAACTGTGAATGCTAAAATATACAGAGATGAGGTTTCTGATCTTTATGTTCAGGGGTGCAATCAGTAATAACTTTATTCTTGTGGACGATGTTTCTGGTCCCCAGCACTAGTAAACCGTTATTTTGAGAGCAAAAGATTCCAGCGGAGGAAGGGACCTTATACGGGCTCCGTCAAATCGGATAAAATACGTGTGTGAAGCCGCGTTGCTTACGCGGGAGTTATCTATGGCATTACTCATCGTGAATGTACTATGTTACCACAGAAACCCTCTGAGACGGATAACAATACAGGGCACGGAAACTTGCTGTAAAATTACATTTCGGTCATAGCTAATCATTGTTGTAAAATTACTTAAGTTATATGTGTTTTACAGTTGCTTCATTAATAGTTTCGGGCGATATATTAGTACGATTTACCTATATAGAATATTATTAAACACTTAGCCGAAATGTCGTATCTGTAAAACATTTTTCTATATCTATGTGAATGGAACAAAATAATCATACCAACTTTAACAAAGGAAGACGTGCGTGGGGTGTTTCGGCACCCCCACGTTAAAAAAAAAAATCTCCGGAAATCTTCCCCCACAATCCGAAATTGTTAAGTCCATCAGTAGCTGGCTCCAAGGTCATGTTCTATATTTCTCGAGTGAAAACAGCAAATTCGGAGCATTTATTGTGGTTAAAGAATAGTTTGGATTGTGCCGACACCCCACGCGCGCTTTCGTGTTGCTATTTTTCAGTGTGAGCCGGCGTTTTCAAGTCGCTTTGGTCGGACGTTTCCTCATTTGATTCAAAACTGCCGCAAACAAAGAAATAAAAAGACTTCAAAATCATTAGAGGAGGTTTCGTCGGATGAATATTCTATAGACTAAGAATTAGGAGACTTAGATACTGAAGATATATTTAATGATCGTCAATCTGAATCAGAAGAAGAGTGCGACTCTTCAGAAGACATTCCGTGTAATCAAATTGAGTATTTTATAGTAAAAGATAAAATAACAAAATGGCAAAAAGAACCCTTTCGAATTTAAAGACGCATGGTGTTGCATAATATCATAAAAATTTGTCTGGCAGTACATATATATGTAAAGATGTGGCTCCACCCATCGTCGCATGGAACCTGTCCTTTCCACTTTGAGATCCTCATTTGAAATCATGATAGAAACAGATGGAACACAACGATGATTCTCTTGGTGAACCACAGACAAAGAAAAGACAACCATGTTACCGGAGATGTCACATGTGGTCAAGGAAGAAAGACAGAAAATCAAAAACTGTATGTGTGAAGTGTGAAAATAATATATGTCAAGAGCCCTGTGAAACAGAAGCTTCATGTATAAACTGCAAAATATCTAATACGCTTTGAGTCTAATTGATTTTAAAAAAAATTGTATAACTCATTATTCATGTAACAATTCTGCATAATTTGGATTATAATTGCGTTCACAAATAAAAACTAATTCTCACAGATGTCAATGATTCCTTGTCATCTTGAAAAACGTAAGTACTTTTTAACAGGCTAGATTTGCTTGGTATTAAATTTTAAATTAACATTATTTTTAAGCTATTTTATTATAATAAATATTGTAGAATTTATTCTTTTACTAAATTTTAATAATATGTTTCATTTCACGTCATTTAATTGCTTGGGGTGTGTTGACACCCCATGCGCGTTCTCGTGTTACATAATACAGGGCGCGTCCTCCCGGGTTAATAAATGTAAGTTTCAATAAACGATTAAGAAACAAATAACTATTAACGTAGACTTCACATTGATGATATTTATAGAGAGGTTAGTGGATATATGGAGAATAAAGTCAAAATATTCGTCTTCAGATGTCCATGGACGAGTGGAAACTGAAAAATAAAAATGGTATTTCACATGAGAATGATTCTAATGAAAATCATTCATTTCAACTTTTTTTATCATAGTATTATAAATACAGCTATAATTTATTAAAGCCATTCCCTGACAACGAGATTCTCAACTTGCATAAAAAATGAAGATGCGTTTAAATTCACAAGTCATTTATTTAAATCGAATAATTATATCAGTCGTCTCTGCATTTTGAAAGCAGCACATTCCTCTAAAAGGCGTAATAAAGAGACCTGTTAAAAGCCACTATCGTCTATAATATAGTATTTCTCAGACATCACTTACCGTTTGGGAATCTTTCCTTAATTATGTTGATGCGTTAACAGGGTAATAAACCTATCGCAATAAACACGACGAATGGTTTAATTTTAGACAGAATTTTAATAGGCTTATTCATTAAATTTATAATCCTTTTACATGAGATTTTCCTTACGTACGTACAGAATTTTATTTATGATCCTTTGCATAATCAATGCTACCAAAATGGCGAAATAGTAGACGATATATATCTTACAGTAAAGAGATTACCATATATTATTTTAATTTAATAATTCTGTCTTACGGTTCGTATTTATAATTCATAACGTTCTAATTGATTTAAAGTTCTATCTTCAAGAAATATTGTCAGTTTGCAGCCAATAAGATGGAATTTATTGTATAATGGGAAATAAATTTGCGTTGAACGTATTTATTGCTGAATTTGGAAGCTTTTACCTCAAAGATTACCTCCTCTATATATTTTGAATTATACACTCACTTCCAAAAGTTCAGCACGGAGAGGAAAATGCTAATTTCCGGAAGCCAGACAGAATTGAAGAGGATGAAATTTGCTGCAGAGGTAGATGGAAGTATGCAAATGTGATAGGTAACAGCCAATCACGCTTTCATGTCAAGAAAGATGCAAAAAAGGGCAGTTTTATAAGACGCTAGCATTATGAAGGGTTACAGAAATTGATTGTAAGTGCTGATAAAAGGTGTTTAAGATTTTCGTACAATTGTTTTTCAAGACATACGTGCTTCTATGATTTCCAGAAGACGAATGGAAGATTCTGAGGGCTGGCGTGCTGTGGGGCGCATTAAAGCAGGACAGTCGATCACAGATGTTGCTTTTTTCTTCGGCGTTCATCATTCTGTAATTTCACGTTTATGGAAACAATTCCAAACCACACAGACAGTTGTCCCAAGGCCCGTAGCTGGTCGCCCAAGGGTTACAACCCTCGCGGAAGATCGATATATTGCTATTGTAGCCAAGCGGAATCGCAGAGCGACCTCCACACGTGTGACATCTATGGTTACGGCGTCCATTGATATGGCGATATGTGCAGCTACTGTACGCCGAAGATTACATATGAGTGGACTGTACGCCCGGGTACCTCGAGATTCTGTTCCTCTGTCTGTCCAATCAAGAGGGACACGATGCCAGTGGTGCCGGGAACATGTCAATTGGAATGCATCTGACTGGGGCAATGTCATGTTTACTGATGAGTCAAGATTTGCTCTGGAACCATATGACAAGCGTATAAGGATACGGCGTGAACAACGAACACGCAGTCAGTCCCAAAACATCACGCATTCAAAGGCGGAAGCATTATGGTGTAGGCACGGATTTCATTAGGATACCGCACCGACCTGCACATCTTTAAACGGGGTTCTTTGACGGCTGTCCGGTATCGAGATGAAATCCTGGAACCTATTGTGAAATTGTACGCTGCAGCACTTGGCCCTACTTGCGTTAATGGACGATAACGCACGTGCCCATAGAGCTGACATCGTCGATGATTACCTGGAGAGTGAAGGGATTGCGCGTACGGCGTGGCCAACATTTTCGCCCGACCTTAATCCCATTGAAAATCTTTGGGATGCTCTCGGCCGTGCTGTATCTTCACGTTTCCCACCTCCAGCCACTCTTATTGAGCTGGAACCTGCTTTACATGAAGAATGGCGACTGTTTACTTCTGCGGTGGTTGACCACCTATTTGAAAGCATGGTGACAAGGTGTAAACTTTGTATACTTGTGGGGATCACATACCCTATTAATGTCCTTTTTACATTTTATGCTGTTCATTTTCCCTTTATACATAATTCTGTTTAAGTCTCCGGTATGTCATTATCTGATAACTTTAATATTGTTTTCATATCTGAAATTTAATATTGCTTTCATTTCTGTATATAATTATTGATTTTGTTTTATGCATAAATATATGTGCTGTTTTCCTGCCGAATTTTGTGTCAATCAAAGCAATATTGTGGATTGTTTTGCATTTTACATCTTCGTGCTTAACTTTTGGAAGTGAGTGTGTAATGCATATTACCTGGCAAATGTTAGTAACAAACAGGTTACGAAGGGAATAAAATAATTTAAATATGTGCTAAAAATCATTGTGATCATAGGAAGCTATTGAATGGTTTCCTTTTGGAATAAGATTAAATTTCGGAAACAATATGTTGTATACATTTCTTTTTAATTTCCAATGGCGGGCACTAGCCGCTGTAGCGTTGGCCGGAACGGTGGTCGCTTTATTATGGAGGAACTTAATAGGTGGCTACCGTTGCCTCCTGTGATGGGACAGACAATTTACATCCATGCTTTCTCCGGAATTCGAACCCGGGCACTTCGGAGCGACAGTCAGAGTCACGAACCGCTTTCCCGTTTGGACGACACAAAAGCTGTTCTCTCCAATGGCGGGCACTAGCCGTATATAAGCGTTGGCTACTACCAAGGCCGGAAGTGGTGGTCACTTTATTGCGGAAGCACCTAATAGTTTCAAGCAAATGTTTGTTTTCAAATCCTCAATAATGAGTACTAAGCATTCAGCAATGCGTTCAGTGCACTAAGAATTCAGCAATGTGTTCAGTTATGTATAGTAGTTATAATTAAGCAAGTTTTTATTTACAGATTCTCAGTTACGTGTACTAAGCATTCAGCAATATGTTTAGTAATGTGTGCCAAGTTTATGGAACACTTAAATAATACTGTGTATCTTAAATAATGAGCTTCTAAATGTAAATCTGTACCAATTTTCTAATGCTCTATAATGTATATCACAATGGTTTATAATGTTGACCAAATGTTCTATAATGTGTACCTTAAATAATAAGTTGTATTATGTGCATCAAGGACGCACCGCACAGAAAGTTAAATACCCAAATGAATAAGTACACAAACTGTATAAAACGCAATATTGTAATTAAGGAAGTATTTAATTTTAAAACCTCAGTAATGCGTACTAAGCATTCATCAATGTGTTCTGTTCGGTAAGCATACAGCAAAATATGTTCCGTAATGTGTGCAAGGTTATGAAACTTAAATAATAATGTGTACCCTATATAATACGTTCCGATATGTTAATGTATACGAATGTCCTATAATGTGCACCATAAATAATGTTCTATAATGTGTACTTTAATGGTCTAATGCATATTCTATTATCCTCAGTAAAATGTTAATAATATTACGCATAAGCAAGTACCAATCAAGTCTAATGCGGAGACATTACCCATAGGGTAATGCTGTCAATTTTAAGCATTTTCCGCGTTTTAGTTAAGCAAAATTGCTCATTAAATTTATGTATTAGTTTAATAATGTCCTAAAAGTAATCAAAGTGTTTCACTTATGTATACTTATTTTATGTACTATAGTAATGCATTGAGTAATCATTTCACACAATAAGATGCAAAGTCGTGAAATAATTTTTTATCGCCTGCTCAATTCCTAGGTAAATATTGAATCCAAAGCAGGCACTGGGTTAATGATGTAAACATAAGATATTTAACAGGTATTAGTGATGTATTTATCATGTATAATTATACACTTGGTAATGTATCAAGTATTATTGTTATCTTTCAACCACTACCAATACTGGTATTGACAAATTATCGATCATCACCTTTTGTTTCGGACACCACCTGTACAGTCATTATAAAATTCTTTTAGAGTCCAAAAAAATGAGAAATTAGCCCTGCCTTTCCAAGAACTGGAATCTTCGGCCTATTCTATGCTAGCTGAATGTGTTTTAGAGTCACACAGCGAAAGCACACGGTAAGGAAAGAGAAAAACACTTTACAACTTTAGAACATATATTGAGAGTAATCTAGAAATCCTTGAAGTACTTACAAAATTAAAAGCATGTAATAAATAACAGAAACAAGAACCGTCAGATATTTTTACAATAACAATTATTTTCTTTATATTATTACCATACTTTTACTCGTATTATCTTGTTTCTCGAAGAACATCAAATGATGCTGATTTTCCTCTAAATTACACAGCAAATGTTTTTGTTATTATACTTAATATTTATACCCGAGCTCAAAATATTAATTTATCTTTATTAGTGCCGTTACTTCTGTAATGTTTCTAATGCGCGACGATCAGAGCACTTCATCAATGTCACTCCTAAAAAAAATCTAAATTCAGGAATTCAATGTCTCTAGAACAACACAGTTATGAGACTAGATCAAGTTATCAAGTCTATATATAAGGAAATTTCTTTCTCATATAGTCATATAGTCTTATATAATTTTACACTAATTATAGAATGGTCCATTGCGTTTTTATGCTGCAAGATAATATATGAATGTAATTAAAATTTTAAAAATGTTTTCACACTTAAGTGTAATTTTTTATAATAGTCCATTCGTTAAAAATGATGGCAAATGGAAAAGATAATAAACACTCTTAATTATTACTCCGATTTTTGTAAACAATTTTTGGCAGCAAAGCCAATAGTTATCCTATATTCTACTATTCTTTTCAATGACAGACGTAAAAGTAGTTGAATCTGACAATTATTATGCGGTAGTTCTTGCCCCTGCGTACTGTAAATTATCTAATTTGATTCTATGCTTCTTTGCAATAAATTATTAAAGTATTTCTTACTGTTGTAGCGCTTTCAAAATTATTAAATCTAATAAAAACAACTACAAATTGCTCACTATCGTATTTGATTGGAATTTTATATAGACTGGAAGAAAACTTACAATTCCAAATAAGTGAAGAAAACGTTTTACTCTACAATAAATAATGAAAAATGTTTTCATAAATATTCAAAGATGAAAAATATTAAATTTTTGAAGTCGTCATTTAACTTAGTTCTTATACTAGGCAATATATAAGCAACCATAAAACAAAACCTGATGTTTTTAGTCTCTTTACTACAAATGTTATGATCGTATACTTATCTTTCACGATGTACGTGAATGTAACATGATGTAACATAATTCACGATGTAACACGAATATGCACCATTTTCCTGCGTATTTATTATAATCGAACTTCACCCAGAATTATGATGCCACTTTCGGAATGATATGTCCTTACAAATATACGCTGTACAAACAAAGGGAGTTCATGTTACTAATGAAGGCAAAGCAATTTTCAACATAAAAATGCAAAATCTGAATATTAGTAAAATTGCTGTTGTTGTTGCTGTGACGCATCTCACATGTCTAACAGTAACATCAGAACAAGCCCTCGAAATTCATCGTGGAAAGGCGCGCAAGATTGCGCCTATCGTTGCAAGAGCCTTGAGCATCATACAGGTGACAATACGACTTCGCTCAGTTCGGCCTCCAGTTTTGATGAAGGGCACCCCAGCGGGAGGACGGGCAGGAGGTCTCCCAACCCTTTTCCCTACCCTCAACTCTGAAAAGGACTTTCGCCTGGCTGCATGTTTAGAAAGTCCCCATGCTGCACAAGCACTATACATTTACAAACATCCATGCTTTCTCCGAGATTCGAACCTAGGCCCTTTGGTACCACAGTAGGCTCCCCTAACCACTATACCGTCTGGGTGGCGTGTAAAACTAATAATAATGCTATATGATTGAACATCTTTCTGAGAATAAAGGAAAAAGATATTATATTATAACTAGTTGTACAATTATCATACACAAAAAATACAAAATATTGCATGCGAAATGTTTCTATGATTCTTTGCAAAGATTTTGCTAATATTACACTACATAATATTACACTACATAAATTCACATTTCAAAATTTAAAAAACAAAATTGGATTAGTATTTTTAAAGAAGAAACTTGCCATTTGAGAGTACGACGGAGCATAAAATAAGTTTTTACGTTTAATTTTCCAAATAAAATTTCAGTTTTCTTTTGGCAGAAATTGGATTAATGTAACTAATATCTCAATAAACTTGAAATCCGAAGTTAAAAGGTGTTTGCTCTTTTCTATAGTTTAAGATATTTCGATGCAGCTGACTGCCTTTTTCAATAAATAAATAAATAAATAAACATTCCTTCGTTATTGCAATTGACGTATGTCATCTATAAGCTCAGTCCACAGAAACAAAGATATTTAGCTTCCTGCCAAACAGTGTAAATGACAGGAAGTGGGAAACAAGTATTTCCCTTGAGGATCTTATATTTTTTGTATTTATTCTGATTTTAGAGGTAGCCTGAAAAATTATTTTATCCCATACTGCATGCTTTATTAAAATAAAGACTTCCTTAAAGTATAAAGGCTGGAAACTTTCATTTTTGTATAAAATATATATTAATTTTTTTAAACTAAAACACAAGTGTACAAAAAAATGAAAGGTTCTCTTGCAAAGTAAATTATTTAAACATGAAACGTATATGTAATAAAATCATATATTTGCTTGTTAATGAAAACGTTGTATTATAAAATATACGATAAAGAGGTGCTAGGATGTTTCACTTACAAGTTTCATAAAGATAAATGGGAGTTACAGTTTTTCGTAAACAAACTAAGAGGTATATTTACAGTACTTCTAGGTAATGCGAAGTATTAAAGGAATCCAAATTGTGATATAGTCTGAGTAACAGCGATCGCTGCCATGAGAAATGAGAAAAGATTATACCACAAATAACCCCTTTTAGCCATCGTGAACTCGTACAGTATTCCTTTGGAATTAAACTGATCATTAATCTTTTACTTTTCGTCGCTTTCGAGCTTTTCGTCGCAATGATCAATACCGTGTGTATGTTGTCAATGGCTGCAGTAGATACTGCGAGTCCAAATACGAAGATTTCCTTTGTCTAATATTTATCTATTAATATTATTCAGCATTTTCATGACGGCCTATCGCATAAACATATCTCATAAAGACGTAGAGGGCCCTGCTTGTAATCTTGGTCTCAAAACCTAATATTGAGTAGCTTCTAGAAAAATGAGTTCCTAGAAAACTTATGGAAAGACTTGAGAGAGTCTCTAAAAAAATCCTGGTTTACTGATAAAAGTATCAAGCAGAAAGAATCACGCTTGCGGGGAAATGATTATTTTAAAGGACAATCATTTTGAAGAAATACTGAATTTTTTTTACTGCGGTGAATTTTAAGATCCCCTTATGCAGATGACGAATAGAGCAGAGATTTAAGAAAATAAGATTTATTCAGGTACCATCATCCTTAGTACCAGAATGTAGTGGAACTATTCCAGAACTTGTCCCCAGCTCAGCAAAACTGAAAAATAACAAAAGTTTTGAAATATTGACTATAATGATAAAAAAAAGGAAAAGGGGATGAGGCAATGTCAAGTTAATTCAGATTAAATGAATCGTTTATGTATGATTTGTGGTGAGTTTAATATGAATGAGGTGTTTTAAGTAAGCCATTTGTTCCACGTATAGAGCTTCTGTATTTACTTCAGATTCAGTGTTTTCGAATGGAGTCGTCACTTTAACATCCCATTTGATAAGAATGCTGAAAGAAAATGCAATTTAAGTACCTCTCAATATCCGACTTACTGGTTTCAGTAAAGGCAATATCTCTTGACGATCGTCTTCATTTAGGATAGTTTACGACTGAGGATTACTACAGACTTACGTATAATTGTGCAGACTTCCAAACCGGGTATGGAAACGAAACACTATCATGATCCATCACCTGCATGTACATAGCTTGAAGGGCCATCTTTAGAATTCAATAATATACCGCAGACCCTCAGGAAAGGAAACACCTGTTCTATGCTGTCTTATCCCCTCATTCATAATTTGCTTTTTCCCCTCATTATACGCGATGACGAATAGTTACTGTGTGTGTCTGAATATAAACCTAATCATTGCTAGGTGAACGTTAAGTGAAGCCAAATGAACCCCATAGGTGTCATCTCAGTCAAATATCTTTCTGTTTTGAATGATGTTTTGTGTCTGGTGTGAACTGCATGATGTAACATCCTAGCAGCTGTTCGCTCCAGGCACTGCCATCAACGCCACAGTGTGTTATTATCGTTTATAGCATCAGGTTGTGAAAGAATCTGAGACATGTCCACTGAAGGGTATTGCTTGATTTCTTGCAAGGTAGCTGAAGACCAAGTCTTGGTCGAATTACCAAACAAACATTAGCTGATCGGTAGGTTTTACCTTATCCACAGGAAAATCGTGATCTTGCATTAGCGGACTGACACCTTTTCCAGCTATTGAGCTCATACACAGGCTTAACTTTGTAATAAAGACAGAAAAGTTTCCGCATTTCAAGCCAGCCCATTTATATAGGAATGGGATCCAAAACTCGGATTTGTTGGTAGATAATCGTAAATCTGCCTCTCTTTTTTTTTCCTCGAAGAATACTGAATTTGGCCAAAACATCCCCAGTAGCTATTTTATTAATTCCAGGATTTATTTTTATTGATCCCAAGATATCAAAAAGCTACTTTAAAGTTAATTTTAAATCTGTCATTATATTTGCGTTATAAATTTTTCATATTAAAATTAAATGCAATATAAGCTACTTGTATTAAATACGAAAGAGTAAATCTTCATCATATTAAAAAAAGGATATAATAAAAGCGAAGCTATAAATAATAAAATCAAAAAAGAATAGGTTGGTAAAAAGAAGTCTTAAACTTCCGAAGATTTCTCCCTAATGGCCAATCAGACCTCAAAATGATAGTTTAGAATGACCAAAGCTTTGAACTAAAATCGATTACGACCTAGAGAACTGTTTCCTACGACTGCTGAAATTCAATTTGCTCCAGTACTCTGGGAACTGATTTCCTACATTTAAGAACAATAATTTTCCAACTAGTCGCCTGTAACTGGATTTTTCACTTTAGGGTGACATTATCGGTGTAATTAAGGGCTAAAACCAAGGATGTATTTTATTTCGAGTTTTTGTCACTAAAAATAAGCATGGATTGTAAAATTTTATTTTCCAAAATTAATGCAAGAAGTAAGACCATAAATATTTCCAGTATATATATATCAAATAAAAATTATCATAATTATATTTTAATACTTTTTAGGGTTTATTTACATTTTTTATGATTTCACAGCAATCGACATATAATTCTATTTTCATTAGATGAATAAGTGTAAACTCAATGCTTTTACTGCTAGCTGCTTATTTCATTAAGCTAAATATTGTTTTATGTCCTAATGCAAATAGAAACATTCTTAAATTATTGATTCATTTATCTTTTCAGTTATCGGAACTAGCCGTTCAATGGGGATTGTGGTTAGTGGATTTGACTACCGTAACAAAAAGTCCCGGGTTCGATAGTGTTTATGCAGTGTAGGGCACTCTAAATATGCGGCGAGCTGAAAGTCTTCTTGAGAGGTTGATAGTAGAGGAAGATGGGTGGGCGCTCTCCATCAGAATTGGTGAGCAACTGAGGAAAGTCGTACTGTCACCTGTATGGTGTTCAAGGGTCTTGCGAATGACAAGCACAGTCTCACCCTCCTCGGTTTCGACCATGAATTTCGTGGGCTTGTTCTGATGTTGCTGTGAGACAAGAGAGATAAATCACAACAGCAACAGCATGTACCAAATCTATTAGAAATTTCATTAGACATTATTTTTTGTGTGAAATACATTTGTAAATCAGCAAAAATCTCATACAAGCACTTCCATTTTCAAATTTTAATTCAGTTCATTTCTGATTTATATGTTAATGGACGTATGATTTTTTTTTCGTACTCAGCATTCTAAATGTATGAAAGAATTTTATTTTGTATTTCAGTTAAATTAAATTTTTTCCATTTTCTCTGTCATTAAATAATGAAGAATCTGTATGTATGTATGCTTGCTTTTTTCTTGCATTTTGAGAAAAGAGCGGCACTAGATCTACCAAATTTTGTGCTTACAATATGCATCTCAAACCCCAAATTTTAAATTTCGAATTTGTGTTTTATTTTTTATTTTATGTTTTGTGCGACTTTAATGAAATTCTGATTAACAAAATCAACCATTTAAAAGAAATGTCTCGTCATTCAGAAAGCAAGATATTTATGTGTCAAATTTACCAGCTAACTCAGAAAGTTAAAAGAATGTGTTGCCATTGAACGAAGTAAAATATTCTTATCTTTGCCGGGCCACTGTGTTACCTTTAAGCAAAGTATAAAGTACTGAATTTTTCTATCTAATTTAATCTGTCGGTTATTAATATACAAATTAAGCTATTTAAAAGCAACTGACACAGTTCTTTATCTCTATCATAACATAAATATTTAACTTTTAATATAAATATAAAAATAAGTATATAAAAATTGTAACTACTACTACAGATGAACTTGAAAAAATGTATGCTTACTAAAAAATTCAATTTTTTTGCAAAATTAAAGAAATAATCAAAATTTTCATCTAATTCTACTGCAGCTAGCGCGTTTGAGCTTTCATCATTCATGTCAAATAAAACCTATCAGGGCTCACATCGCTCAAAAACTGTGCGAAAGTTGCCTAAAGATTTTGAGACCTGATAACGATCACAGTATAATTTATTAAAATATTGCACGTGATAAAATAACATTTATCCTTTTATTCCAAAAGATAATTATATAGAAAAGAGCAAAATGTTTAATGTGAAAATGTAATTTTGGTTTCATATACTCGTGCATGAATATTTAATTTGGTAGACATGCTGTTAGGTAGGTAGTTAAAGGATTATTAAAAGTGCTTTTGGACATTCATTTAAAGTATTTATTCCTTATTTGATACCTTGCATCACAGAGAAGAAAAATATACAGGTTTCGAAAAGGAACGCCATCAAGAATGATCGCAAAACTGTAATTTTACTTTAGATTGAACACACTACATAAAAATAAATTTTATTTTTAAATTAGTATCTGATTATATTGCATTGCATTTACAAGTTCGAATAGTAAGTTTCACATGATTTGCGAATACAGTAGCACAGAGAATGAAAAGCAGTTGGTGTTAAGATCTTGGAATCTATTCTTAAAACTTTTATATTGTATCTTATTTTGCGATTTATATGCTTTCGTTCACAGAGCTCCAGAAAAAGTTTAAATTGTTTCTTTTAGGTTGAGACTGCTTATATGGACAATTGTGATTCTTTTGTAAAATTATTTATAACTTGCTTTTGCCTTCAAAAGAGAACCGCTGTTCATTTAAATAAACTGTTAAACATATAAATATCAAACAATCAATTGTCATTCTCGTCGCCCTCCATTGGTGCCTTCTGTCCTCCATTTCTTCAGACATCGTTCTATGATAACGCAGACAGCTACTCGGGACGAAGCGACAGTTTTCTGGTCTCGTGACACCTTCAGCAAAGAATTTGTAACACAAATCCCTACAAATTCTTTGCCTTCAGTATAATTTTCCTTCTCGTCGTCTGCCAACGTCTCCTTCTCCCGTAGATCGCTGCAAGCCTTTTTCTTCTTTCCGCCAAATACACGTTTGGCGATCCGAGGTGGTACAAAACAAGCCAAATGCACTGCAACCCCAGGGAAAAGAATGCTCACAGGAAGGTGAAGCAAGGAATTGGGATGCTGTAAGTAGGCGAATAATCGCCGATCCTCCAAGGTCATCAACCTGTCAGCAGGAGCTAGTCTCGTCTCGAGGTCCCAATCCAGCAGGGTGCAGAAATCTCACTTGATGACAGCTATTTACTAGACCACTGTCTGGCGGGGCGAACAAAATGTCACAACAAAGTCATAAATCTTGATTTCCCAAAAGGCAACGTAAAAAGTTTTCGAAAAGAATTAAGGATTTGTTTTTAAAATACTAATTAATACAAGACCGAAGAAAAGTACTTCAATTAAAATATAATAATCACATAGAAAAATTTCTTAAGTTTTCTACAACACCAAACACGACCACCATAGTCAGAAAATAAAAATTACTTCAATTAAAATATAATAATCACATAGGAAAAATTTTATGTTTTCCACAACACCAAACACGACCACCATAGTCAGAAAATATGGATCCCAATTTAGCAGAAAAGAGGGCACGTTACAAAACTTAATTAAAACTTTAACACCAACTTGTGTAAGCAAAAACTTTAAAAGAGCTTTTTAAAAAAAATTGACCTTAAGGGTCAACTTAACAAAAGATTAAACACTAAACAAACAAGTTAAGAATAAGTATTAACTAAACAAAAAATTTAAATAGTTAACCAAACTACCTAAAGGAAAAAAGAAAAATTAATTACTCAAGCAACTTAAAATTCAGAGTTAACCAAAAAGGTCGAAAAAAATTAAATGACAACAATTACTTTTCAACAAGGCAAAGAAATTTAAGATCAACTACAAATAAAAAACAAATTAATAACCTTTAACCTTTAAGTCTGATAACAGAATTAAGTTAAATCATTACAATTAAGACATTTTAATTTAACTGAAGTAAGTAATACATAACACAATTCTCATTTCCGAACTCAGGATCATTGATTTGTCCATTGTTTTTAATGGTACGAGCCCTGAGGCTAACATCCAGCGCAAACAGCTGATTAGACATCACTGCAAATATGAGTTTTCGTTGATTAGTAATCTCAACACTCATTATTAAATGTAAACCTTGTTTTGCCATCATTGAACAGCGAAGATAAATCATTGGAATAAAGGAAAGAAAGCTTTAATTTGTTATCTAAACTAATTAGGATGTAAAGCATTATTTGTATTTCTTTTCCCAAACAAGCACAACTGACGAGGTTTATAATCCCAAAATGGATTATAAACCTCGTCACTAGACTTCAAAATGGATTATAAATCTCAAAATGGATTATAAAGTCTGAAATAAATTTCCATTTTGTACTGTTTATAAAAGTTTACGGTGTCCTTTATACACTCACGTTTGTGAAAATTGCAACACCAAGAAGGAATCGTCATAATTGAATGCAATTTAATACACAGTTGAGTGGTAGTGGTACAAATAAATGATTAAATGTTCAAAGCAAACAAACAAGAACAAGAGATCAGAATCAGTATTTTGTGTGGCCACCACGCGCCGCAATAAGTGCTGCTACACGACGTGGCATGGAGTCAAACAAAGTTTGAATGTCTGACTGAGGAAGAGCATTCCATATCGTTTGTACGCGTACCCAAAGTTCGTCTGCAGACGCAACAGGACGAGGATCACGAGCAAGACGCCGACCAATGACATCCCACACATGTTCAATTGGCGACATATCCGGGGAACACGCAGGCCAAGGAAGAAGCTGTACCTGCTGCGCTGCAAAGAAGGATTTAACAATCCGAGCAGTATGAGGGCGGGCATTGTCCTGTTGAAATACAGCGCCTGGCAAGCTTTGAAGGAAGGGAACAGCTTCGGGCTGTAGAACTTCACGGATATACCGGTTGCTGTTCAGATTGCCCACAATTCGTAGCAATTGAGATCGTCTATGATATGCTATGGCGCCCCAGACCATAACTCCGGGTGTTCGTCCACTGTGGCGTTCGATAATGCACTCCGGAAGGTGGCGTTCACCGGCATAGCGTCTGACACGAATGCGGCCATCATGGTACCACAAATTAAAGCGGGATTCGTCAGAAAACACGACATGCTGCCAATCAGCACGCCAGTCTCTATGCTGATTGGCCCATTGTAGCCGCAGGCGGCGATGGTCGTGCGTTAGGGGGATCCTGTATAAAGGAGTCCGTGCGCGCAGTCCACACTGCAGCAGACGTCTACGAATTGATGAAGCACACAATGAAACACCTGTAGCTATTGACCACAGTGCTGCCAATTGTCTAGAGGAAGCTGTACGGTCCGTCCGCGCCATGCGGACCAGGTGTCTATCATCGCGAGCTGACGTCACATTTCGGGGTCCACTCCCGGATTTCCGAGTTGTCCGACACTCGTCCGTCCACTGCTTCCAAACGCGCATCACTGTGCTGCTGTTACGCTGCACACGAGAGGCTACTGCACGATACGACAATCCAGCTTCACGAAGGCCGATGATTCTCCCTCGTTCAAACTCTGTAAGTTGTTCAAATCTCGCTCTCTTTCGTCGACGAGGCATAAGTACAGATTGAGTTAACGTTTACCACTAGCAGATAACCACCGATAACCATACACGCCTCGCTACAGCCGTCTATTTATTCGGATCCATCAGCCGTTCAGAGGGCGCTGCTCAGCATACGCATGCGCTACGGATTTGCAATTCTAATCATTTGCATATCATGCGCTACTTTGCATTTCCTGAAAATTTCAGCTCACTCGCGTAAGTCCTTCATGGTGCTGCAATTTTCACAAACGTGAGTGTATATAACATAAAGAAGAATGTTAAGATTAATTTGCTCCTGAACCATACTTCTCGAAGTATCTTCCCTAGGCAAACAGCGATTCGCTTTTCTTTATTATAAAGCATTACTTAATATTTTTTACTATATGCATTGCCTAATATGCTGTATAATATTATTTACATTCACCCTAATTTAAGGTATTTTGAACCGTTTTTATACAATAGATAAAACTAGATAAATAATGTATATAAGATTTAAATGATAGTTTAAAACATGGTATTCTGAAGCTTAAAATAATTATAAGAAATAAAATTCTTAAGATCTATTTCAAATCCAAAGAATTTCATTACGCTTGGGGGATCTAACCTTCTTTACTGCCATAAACCTTGGCAGATCTTACTGAGAAACCTGGCGACTTTTCGCGCAGGCGTAGAAGAATACTAGCACAGAAAAAGGGTAAAAGAAACTCTTTATTATTCTTCAACTTTTAACAAAATTCCATGTACTTCTGTTCACAGATAACACCAACGACCTGCTATGAAATTTAAGAAGAATTTAACAATAAAATCAAATAATGGTCAGGTTCTTTCGATGCAGTGTTTCGGTTTGCAGGGTTATTGGAGCCTACCTTTTCGAGGATCGTCTTGGAAATGTAGCCACAGTCAGTTAGGAATGCTAAAGAGGACTTCTAAAGACTTTTTTGATTCCTGAATTACACAGATAGGGAACTGATCATAAAATAACCCCCCCCAAAATTATTAAAAATCTTAAAATACCAAAAAAATTCTGCATTCTTCCGAGCTCAGTGTTAGCGCGTTAGACTCGAGACCGAAAGGTCCCGAGATCGAGTCTCGCTAATTGCTGCTTAATTTTTCCGAACTTATAATATTTTTATAAGTTCTTCTTTTTGTCTCTGTAATTTTCTCAAGTCATGTTGACTTCCTTTTATTTTTCCTTAACGTCTTTGATGTATTTTTTTCCTATTTCTGCTCCCTTTTATTAACTATGATGTGGAGGTAAAGGGTTCTTTACCCTAGGCACTCAGTAATAATTAATCCTTGGATAGTTAACTGATTTATCATCATTTTATTTCCAACAAAATTGCACAACTGTGTATGCGGCTTTAGATTCGATGGCAACGTTACATATGGCGTTCGCCAGCAGAATCGTCTCACGTTTTGGAGACATACTGTGTTCAGAAGAATCCCGATGTGAATGCTTGCGATTTCCTTCTGTGGGAATACCTCAAGAGCAGAGTATTTGCATCAAGTGTCCCCAACTTAGAGATTCTGAAGTGTGGCACTAGTGATAAGGTCAAGGCAAGTTCACCTGAAAGAACAGTGAAAGCATTGGTCAGTTTCATTCGTCGACTCTGTCAATGCATCACAAGAACTGTGCTTATCTCTCATATGCAAATTTCAAAAAATAAACAAAACGAAAAACGTAAACTAGTATTATGTTATTTATCAATTACCATTCACGTTTATTACATTTTGTGTGTTGCTGTACAATTTATAATAAAATTGTGCATTGTTTTTGCCAGATCTTTTATGTTTTACACATTGCGCTTGTCAAGCCCCAAAGGTATTTAATGTTGCGGATATAACAAAGTAAAATCATTTTATGGCATGAATATCATAATTAATATTTTGTTAATAAGCATTTTTGTTTAATTAATAGGTGTTGATAAAACTATAAAATCTACCTAAGCAAGAGGTGCAATCGATTTGAAATAGGTTGAAATTAATAAAAATAGAATAATTCCAGGAACTGAAAATTAAAATTGGCGAGACTTGACGTATATTGCGCTTAAATATGCTTATAATACACTCCTATATAATGCATATTTAATAAATGAAAAAAACATTTCCATATACATTAATGATAAAAAAAAAGTTGACGTCTAAGGAAGACTGAAATGAAATTAAAAAACAAGAAATTCAGTGTGCACAAAGTGTTTGAGAAATAAAATCACACGCCTATGATTAGAAAACAGGTGATATATATCTATTTGAAACTTACAATAAAAGTTAATAAAATGTTTTCTTTGCTTTTGATAACTTTTTACTTTATAGCAGCAGTGAAATTACTAACGTAAAGCAATACTAAGAAGAAATTAGTTAAAGAAGCTACTTTTCCCGATTTCTTGAAAAATTATTTTAAGTGCTTTAAGGGGACGGTGGACTTTAAAAATTAAGTTTTTTAAGTTTTTGTGTTTTCAACAAAACATTTTACACATATACATAGTATATAACATCCGTTTATAAAATATATGTTCAAAATTTCAATTTATTTGAAATTAAAAATTTTTAAAACAAATAATTAATCCTTTTAATTAAAAATTTAAAATGCTCCTTGCGATCTAATTTTCTATATTTTTTCCTAATATTTTTCTTTAAGTTAGTTATAAAAATTTGACAAAATTTTCTGTGTATCCGTTACTGAATTGGATGGATCAGAAATTTTTAAAAAGGATTTTTGTGAATTTATACCAGTTTTCGAGAAAATGTCACCTTTTGTTAAACATTATCACAAGTTTAAACTTCTTAATAACCTCGTATCCAAAAATGCCTAAACAGATGTACTGTAACATATAACAAGATAGTTTCTTCCAAATATCATTCATTTTTAGCTCAAAATATGACGCATGGCGCATTTTCGAAACATACGACCTGCGAAAAAATTTGTTTTGAGAAAACCGGATTTAAAGTTTTTCTTCAAACTTACCTTTAATATATGATCATGAGAAACAGTAAATTAACTTTCAGTATGAATTTATAAACACTAGATAACATTTCCGTATCATTTAACTATTTTTAATCTCATAATCTTGAATATGACAGAAATAAACATATCGCAAATTGGTATGTGATTCGAAGTTATAAAACAATTTATGGATTATTTTCAATGAAACTTTTAAAATTCACCCGCGCCATATGTTTTACCTAAATTTGTTTCATTTACATTATCTTTCAATGCTTTACAATATTTTTTACTATTTCTGTTGTTTTCCAAGTAGCTAAACGTCTCGTTTTGCTTTCGATCAAGCGACGTTGATCACCATTTTTTGCAATGAGTAGGGAAAAGAAGTTTGTTTCCTTCTGTTCTACGCGTACAGCATTTACATAACCAAAGTTAAATTCATAGTTGTCAGTACTGACATTTATACCCCTTACAAATATATTACTGATGTCATATAAATTAAAACATCAGTAAATAACTGTTGAAATACATTTTTTATACATTTTCTCCAACATTTAAAGGGAGTAAAATTTACGTTGTTTACACATTTTAAATGCTTGTAACTTTTTTAAACTCGGAATATTTGAACTCGGTTTTTTTCATACGGTGTAGTTACGTATATAGAATATTAAGAGAATGAAAAAAACAAATTCAGTATTTTAGTTGATTTTTAGGTATTTTAAAGTCCACCGTCCCCTTAATTGCACATAATAAAAATGTAAGTTGTCAGACATTTCAGGTTTGATTTACATCAAATAAATATTCATACTATATTTCTAAAACAAGCTGCGTTTAAACATTTATTATACTTTCATAACGAAAGGTACAGATGCTTAATGAGTACCTATAGTACAGGTTCTTAATGAGCAGGCATCTCAGATTTGAAAATTCGACATTCAAGTTCTGAATTACATAGAATTTATGCCACTGGTATTAGAAATTTTATGGCAGCGCGACCCGTAAAAATACGAACGATCCCCAAAACAATTTCGCGCCCCCAAATCAGAGCGTTGAACCTTAATTTTATAACTATAATTGAGATTTTTTATAATGTGTATCCACATTGAGCTTCCATTATAAATTTTCATGTACATTTCACATAAATTTCCCAATTTAAATAATTAGAATACCACTGCTGTAGACTGTTAAATGGCGATAATGCAGTTTGGAAATATGCTGGTGGAAGATGTTTTCAAATTCAGAAATTGTTAACTTTTGCTCTGTACTGACGGTTCATTGTATTAAATATATGTCATCATTTGAAAATCAGTGTGGTTCGGTAATGGAAATTAAGGATTCTACATAAAATGGCTGCGACGCGACCGTGATGATTTGGAAATAACTACTCAATTTCGTCTTAGAGACAGAATATATTAAAAGGCAATTATTTTAGCCTCATTCGAAAAAGGTTTGACATATCTAATATATGTACTTAAATTAAGGTATACAACATATTATAAATATTTAAAGTAACTTTTAAGACATTTTCTTCAAATCCGTTCAGTTGTAAGAACCATGCACTGGAACTTGCAGAAGATTTCGAATTGTAGAAGGTCCTACTGTGTTTCGAAGGTTATAACATGTTATGCATTATACACAGAAATTAAAATATAAAATTTCATAGCTTGTATATCTTTATTCTTCAGAAAATAGAGAGGGGAAAATAATACCTTCAGCTCGGAAGCAATGTGTTCAGCTAATTTCGGTATTCTTACTAGAAGTTACTGCCATAGCATTACTACTCATTTCTGCTGTTGCTTTGACTGATCTCGTTTATCTAACAGTAACATCAAAACAAGTCCACAAATTTTATTAATGGCGAGGAAACCAGAATTGCCTGCCTCACTGCTGTGGACTTTACCATCATATAAATGGCAGTAAGACTTTGCCTAGCTCGATTCTAATATTTTGAAGAATTCCCCTGAAGGTAAACCTAACGGTCTCCTACACCTCTCCCTTACTATCATATTAACGGCGCGGACTTTTGGCCCGATGTATATTTTAACTGTCCCCATTCTGCAAAAACAAAAATTGTGACTCAAACTCCATAAAAAAAACGTTCCAGCTTTCTCCGGAGTTCGATCGTGGAACCTAAGATATGGTAGTCAATCACTTACCGCTATACCAACGAGAGAAGTGTCCGATCCTTTCTGATGTATCACATTCAAGAACCAATCGATTTTTAAAATTTAGTTAAAATTTAGTATAATTTTAGGAAATGCTTTTTATAATTACATAACTGCATATTTCACAAATATTGAGAAGCCATGCTTTTGTTTTAATTAATAACAGATCATACAGAATGGCGCCAGGTTATAAAAAGAGAATAATGATTCAGATAGCTGAAAATAAATAAACTCTTCTTGCGGTGCTGCATTTCTTAATTAAAGAGAAGCTTTTCAAAATGGAAATTTTTAATTATATAAATATGGATGTAGGATAAAGCGTGAAAATCAAAATCCTAACTGTGATTTGTAATGTTCCGTTAATTCTCTATTTTAATTTGGATATCGGGCCCACCAGCGGCAGAGCGGTAAAAGCCGCTGAACACTGGTAGTTTGGTTCGGGGGTCGAGTCCCCTGCGAACGGGCTGGCTGCATGGCGTTTTCGTGGTTTTCTTATGTGTAACGTGGACACGAGCCAGTTTGCCTTAAAAAGACCTCCACGAGGCATCCCTCACTTTTCTTGTAGTGCCTAAGAGCGGAGTAGGTAATAAGTAATAAAAGTGATATTTTCTCATTCTGTCATAAAAATAGTAATCGCTTATTATAAATAGCTGTAGACTGCGGCATCCCAAAATTAATTTAAGCAATATGATTGTTCAATTACGATAATATTGCAGACTCTTATATAAATGTTTCAGCTAATAATGATTTAAATTTAGAAATGAAACTTTTTATAATAAACAATCGTCTTTTTGTAACCAATAAGGATTAAATGCGAACTAAATAACTTTGAGCAAAACTTTCAACTCAGATGCATCATATTTTATCTTCGCTTCCTTCTTGACAACCTCCTTGCGCTTCACTACTACACTGTTGAAATTTATTGTTTTGAAAATGTAGAAAACACAAATGTGATCAAGAATTCATTCCTATTACAAACATAAAACTAACATGACATGGAAAATTTCTCCTGTTCACCAGCGGTATTTCGCTGAACCACCAGGCTTTTCACTTCTGAGTAAAAGATCTAGGCCTATCCAAACGGGCATGGCCAGATTCAGAAGTGGGCATCTTCGACGCATGAAATTCAAAGAGAGAGAAAAGACCTTCTCCTTGTGTGCCTGTTCACTCCCTGCCCCTCCCGCTCACCTACTGGATTGTACAGGCGTTTCCCTGAGACAGCTGTCGGCTGAGCAGGACGTTATCAGCGATTTGCTTGTGCGGCAAGGTCTCTTGGACTCTATATAGGCTTTCCTGCCTCAAGGGATTTTAAACAACAACAACAAAGAAACAACAGAATGTGAGGGTAGATTGCGTCCATTACGACGTATAATTACATTAGGAATATGCTTCTCAAGAATAACGAAAACCAAAATCGACATTACGACTGCTAACACCTTTAATTGAACTACTTTGTGCATCTCCGTGTCGACAGCTTCTGAAGCATTACATACGTATATATATTTGTACATAATTCAGAAACATTGAGAAGATAAATAGCACAAAAGTCCATTAAAAGAGCACTTAATACTACTTCAAATAAGAGAATTCATTGATATAAAAAATGCACTAAAACGTAGTTACTGTCTGAATTTTGCTTTTCTCTTATACTTAACTTTTATTGTTCGCTATCTGTCGGTCTATATCTATATTTCTATATAGAAAAATATTTGTAAAAGCCCAATCCTTAAAGCGTATTCTTCACGAACAGCAAAACATCACCATGCAGAATAAAATCAGCTCTAACTCCCATAATGAAAAACAATAATAATAAAAAATAACACTGCAGAGTACAATAAATATTTCATATAAAAAAGACATATCAAAGCGCAAATTAGAATACAAAAAGCATAAAAATGCAAACAAGTGGCCTTGCACTTCTTATAACGATCATTTTCTTAAGTAGCATTATTTTTTTTACTACCGATTATTTCTCGTAACCATTATTTTTTTTAAGTATAGATTTTATCTAAGTGCTGTGAATATTCCTTTTCTGTAAATAATAGCTTTGTAGGGGCTGGGTAAATAATGAAAAACTTACGAAGCTGTTACAAGAAGCTTAACTAATGTAGTATGTTGTAGGATTATTTTAATTCTCTAAATACTTATTTTTGACTTTGAAACCATTTCCTTTAAATTCTTGTTTCCCACCTACAACTCCCTGTCAGAATGCGATTTCGATATCACGTTTTATGTAAATGAAGTAGAACCAGTATTTCATAGGGAAGTTCAGTCACTTCCGAAGAAGAGCTCAGTTCTTAGTACACCGGGTTCTGTCTTCGGACCACGTCGTTACTTTAACCCTTTGAAAGCTAAAACACCCAAGACAGCCTTTCGTTCAAACGACCTCAACCGCCCAAAACGGCCGAGATTGCGATGTTGGTTTCTTCCCTCCCCCCTAAGATACGCAGTAGCAGGTGCGGTTTCCCCAAATGCATTGTGTCAGATTATTGTAGATAGCTTGTCCTAAAAGGATTTATTTTTGGTTTCTTATTTTTAAGCTGCGCGTGACATTTGAAATCTTCACACCTCTTTGTGCGTGAATAAACAGTGAGGGGAGGAAATTGTTGCGAAGGTTGCATTCCTGGCGTTTCGATATTTTAAGCATACAGGTTAGCGAGGGCTTCGGTTTTCTGAGGGTTAAAACCTATCTTACTGCGAACGGCCGCAGTCTAAAGGACCGTTTACACTGTGGTTTATTTGAGCTAATGGAGACAGCTGACATAGCTTACCCATCTCCAAAACCAGTTTTTCCCCATAGCACAGCGAGTTAAAAAGTCTGAACTGCAAATATAGCGGAGCTAGTCGAGACGTGGAACTGAATCCGTTAGCTCAGATATAACCCGGTATGAATGGCTCTTTACGTGTCTGTAAGTATTCGTAGTGAGGTTTAATTACGACCACCTCGGTTAGTTATCTTTATACAGCTTCAGCTAAAGTTTAGCTAGTCAGAATAAGTTTAGTCTCTTATTGGTTATCTTAAATCCCAAGTGGAGGCTATCCTGAAGCCGAGTGTTTCTTTCAGTGAATAAAAGGCTATTTTAAAATTTATTTGGACTTAATAGTCTTAAGGAGACTAGTGCCGCCAACCAGTATAGTGGTTAGCGTCGCTGACTACCGTGTTGAAGGGCCTGGATTGAAATCCCGGAGAAGGCATAGATGTTTGTCAATGTATATTGTCGGTGCGGCATGGCGGCTTTTTAAATATACGGCGATCCGAAAGTCCTCTCGTGTGGTTTGGTGGAAGAAGGGTGGGAGACCCTCGGGCCCGTCCCCCCGGCGTGCTCTCCATCAAAATTAGCTGCGGAACTGAGCTAAATCGCACTGTCACCTGTTAGGTGCTCAAGGGTATTGCCAACGACAGGCGTAATCTAGCGCTCCTTGCCCCGAGGAATTTCGTGGGCTTGAGCTGACTACGTCAGACAAGTGAGAATAAGCAACAACAACAGCAACAAGGAGACTAGTTGTCGAATAGTCGCTAGACACTCCCATAAACGTTCTAGTAGCCAAGGACACGTAAATTAACTAGAACTATATAATATATATATGAATATATGATACAAATTAAATGAAAAACATAACTATGTATTAATCTAAGTGTGCGTGAATATATGAAAAAGAACTCGAATTAAATGGAAAACATAAGAAATAAATGATTTTAAAATGAGCATATAGCTTCACAAGATAAAATGGTTAATTAAGATTTAATTTGCTTAAGTTTTCTAACAGAAGTGAAAGTAAAATTTTAATAGTGTATAAGCTTGAAAATAAATATAAGATACGTGACAAATGGAAACTTGTTTAAATACGTAATAAAAGCAAGTGAGATAATTAGAATGAAATTTGATTGTTTTGTAATCTCAAAATATTACTTAGTTTTGGGAACAGAGAGGAATCCGTATGCCTCTAGAACTACAGCTATCTTGCACTGCGGCATAGGTTTTAACGGTACTATAATGATGACGTGATGTCGCATTGTCATCCAGGAACAACTAGCTGCTATGCCTCCTCACATGATTAACCGTCTCCGTCAGGAGCTAGATCGTTTTCATATAGAAAGTAAATTTAACTGCAGTTTTCTTGTGACGGGACCATCCACTTCAAGATCGTAATCACCAAATGTTAGTCTTATGTTTCTATTCATGTTCCAGCGTATCATTAAAAACCCAATCATAGTTAAAACATCGCCTCAAGTGGTTAGGAGAGCATGCTGCAGTGCATTAGGACCCAGTTTCGAATACCGGAGAAGACAAGCATGTTTGTAAATGTATAGTGTTTCTGCGGCATGGGGACACTCTAAATATATGGCCAGCCGAAAGTCCTCTAGTGTGGATTGGTCATAAAGGAGAGGGGTGGGAGATCTTCCGACCACCCTCCTGGATGCTCTGCCTCTAAATTGGGAGGGAAATAGAAGTGCTTCCTCCTTGAGGCTCTGTCAACCATTCTTCCATAAAATTCAGGGACAAGACAGCAACAACAACATCGCCTCAAATAACTTTTATCATTTCGTAGGTTTTCCATCCTCCCGATTAACCTAACTTACAGTCAAACTTCGTGTTCATTTTCTGTTCCACGTGAGGATACATTACAAAGAAAATTCAATACTTTTTAAATACAAATGTTTATGACTGGACATACAGGGTGTCCATAATTAAACACACCTACTTCAAATCTGTCTACAAACGAAACCAGCAATTAGAAAATTGTTAAATGTTTTAATGGAATTAACAAAGGGATAAGAATTTCTTTCCGCGAAAAAAATAGTTACAAATAGCGTCACCAGAGGGCATTATATTAATAAATAATATAGTTTTATAATTTTACAAATTTTGTTACAAAAAAACATATTCCATATAATGGCCATATGAAATTATTTTCAGCTACCATATGAAATAGCAAGATGGCATGTTCCAGAACTGATCAAATTGTGTGCTGGGAGATGTTCAGCACGTGGCGTGAAATAGTGGCTTTAAGATTAGGTAAAGATGCTTGGATTGTCACGACTTACCATATATTCCATATGTGCAAAAGAAAAAAATCGCTTTGATTGTGGTGTGGGGATCGGAGAGGCCACACATTACGAAAGTGCCGGCTAATGACGCATTGTTCCGTAAAATGACCTTTAAGAACATTCGTAACAAAACGTTCAATGTGTGGAGGAACTCCATGCTGTATAAAGATTGTGTGCAAAGAAAAGGAACATTTTCATTTTCTAACAGCGATGCATATCGCTGCCCGTTAATCAAGCATGTCACTGGACCTGTGGAGCTTAATTTTTCGAAGAAGTACGAGCCGAAGATAAATGACGTAGAAAATCCACACCATACCGTCACTTTTGGTGAACGCAATGGAACTTCTAAGACAGGGCGCGGGTTTTCTGATTCCCAAATTCGGCAGTTGTAAGTATTCACCGCACAGTCCAAATTAAAATGCGCTTCGTCTATCCAGAGCTTATTCTAAGGCCATTCTGAATCGATCTCAAAGAGAGCACGAAACAACTGACAACCAGATTGAAGTGTCAAAATCATGTGGAATTAACCGCTGTATTAGTAAAATTTACAAGGATAATATCGGAGAATACGCCATAAGATCTTATGAACAGAACATGAACTATCCAATGCCTCTGCTATAAGCGGGACACTGGTGCTAGCCTGAAAGTTTGAAGCTGTGTCCTCTATGACCTGAAGCTCACCTTCTTGTACTGCTTCTGCAGAAACAAGTTTTCTTCTTCCAAGACGAACATAAAACGATCCTGTTTCTCCATATTTCGTTATCATTTTTCGAATGATTTTAACATTCATTGGACCTCTTAGAGTTCTCCTTCAAGATTCGAAATTTTCGCAGAGCTGCTACAGCGGAATTACTGTTTTGGTAGAACAGTTTTACAAACAACGCACGATCTCGTAAAATTATCGCTATTGTGAGCAACAAGCACATTGAATACAAAATCTCTGTGAATGTTTCTAGGTTTCATATAACAGCTGCTGCATGACGTCGACAAAGATTTAAATTTTTACTACAGGTTTTCTTAAAGGTTTATATTTTTACTACAGGTTTTCTTACAGGTTTACATTTTCACTACAGGTAAAAAGCACTCTGGTAATACTATTTGTAACTAATTTTTTATATCCGCTGGGAGAATTGCTCATCACATCTTTAAGTTCGCCACAAAATTTCAGAATTTTCTGGTGACTGGTTTCGCTTGTAGACAGTTTTGAAATAGCCTTCTTCAATTATAGACACCCTGTGTATTAACATGTCTCAAGATTTAACATCTTACAGCAGAGGAAAGACAAAGTCCCAATTTGCCATTAATATTAAAAGAATAACAGAAAGAACCGTAAACATTATTTGCCAAAATTTGTAAATAGCTTAGGAATGTGATTAATTATTTAAATAGTATTTGTTCTATTATAAATACGGAATTAAAGTTATATAAAAATATATTATGATAAGGGTAAGGAAGTATGCAATTTAAAAAGAATTAATTACTGTTCTTAACAAAATTATTTTGTCCATTTTTGTAAGCACTGGAAGATTGATACTTCCAGTGCTTCTAAAAATATAAACCTTGATTTCAATAGTACATGAAGTATTTCGATTTGATAACACAAATAAATATCTTGTGGTCTTTTGAATAAATGTTTTTATTACTTTGGCCAAGTTAAGGATTGGTCACTTTTAAAATAAAGAATTTTACTTCTCAGTACTAATATTTATTTACACTGTTAGTAATACTAGCAAATTTTAAAGGCAGCTGTCTACACGAAGTAGCTCTTATAAGCTAATCATTCAATTTATAAGTCAAGACAAAATTGACTTATAAATTAAATGATTGGAAATAAACTCTACCAACTCTAAAATGGAACTGTAAGTAAAGAAAATAAATAAAAAAGTAAAATCTGAGACCTTATGGATTTTACATTACGCCCAAATGGGCGTTTTCTTAATGTTTTGTGTTATTATTTTATTCATTAAATATCATGTTCTTCGCACTTAACCAAATAAAATTCAGTTCAACAACAATATCATAAAATATTTAAAAACAGCATATCTTTAGAATTGCCGACAGACAGTCTCGCGAGCTGGAGATAAAAATGTCACTTTCCGTGCAGTATTACCACTGCTTGCTTTGAAATCGTTGAGTTTGTTAATCAAAAATTCGTTAAGGTTTTATAAAATATGAAATAGATGATAAAACAAATTCAAAATTCGAAATCAGGGCATCCACGTGCCCGTGTTGAGGTGGAGGATTACGTTATTCAGAATCTGATAGCTCTAGTACCGTCGTTTTTTCACAGTGGGAGAAACATACCTACATTCATTCAGATTCTTAATTATTTAATTTCTTTAAATATAATGCAGAGCGATAATGTTTGGTGGCAACAATTTGAAAAGTGAACCGGACATTTATAGTGAAAATGCCGTTTCGAAATTAATACCTCTTCTTGGCGATAACCCTCTGTGGGCTAAAAATTAAAACAAGGAGTATCTGAATGTGAATTGCATTAACAAACTAGTCTCTTTCTCGCACATGGCTCAATGTAATAATTCTCAAATTTTAATGTATAATGCTATTATATTCCTTAAACTTCTACGATATTTATTGATTATTTCTCCTTAATAACTTTCTGATTAAGGTTTTGAACAGCGTGGCCTAGTTTTACACTTCTCGTGTCTAAAAATACCGAATACCAAAAATAAAAGAGACAGAAAAAAAATTATGTAGACCCATCCACACGTGTATCAATGATTGTTACAAACGCTCAATCCAATTCTGGACTAGAATAAACATTTCAATAGAGTTGCTATGGAAACGAATTAACTTCAAAAGCGATGCTGTAAACACATTTCAAATAAGGAAAAAGATTGCTAAAGAGAATAATTAAACATTCGCATGCATTTTGTGAGCCGAATTAGATTGCAACCGCAGCAGTTAACGAATTAATTTTAAATGGGGAAAGAAAGGACAAAATTGCATTAAAACTGAATATCCTAACCAAGATTACTAGCATAACAGACGCTCTCTTAAATTTAACAGCAAAGACATTTGTAGAAGCGACAGAAAAATTTATTCCACTTGATAAGATTACTTTTAGATACTTAGAATGCTTGTTTTCGTTATTCTAGATTAAAGTTTGTTATTTCTGTACAACAGCACACTTTAACACTAAACCATTTCACTTTTTACTTCCTTGTATGAAGTAAAATGGAAGTATTGTATTTACGAAAAATTTCGGGTATCATATTTCAACGAAAATATCTATATTGACCGCTATCGAATGCAATTTAACGATGTTTTTCAGCGGCATTCGTACGTACGGATCCTAATAAAGACTCTTTTTCCCCCAAAAAATTATAAAACTGAGTAAAAATGAGTTCTGAAGACACTTTTTCCTGCCGCCTGTGTGTAGGTACGTACGTATATATCTATCTACTTCACATAACTCAAAAACGAACAGCCTCAGAACGTTGAAATTTTCTATATAGGACTGCTGTAACATGTACATGTGCACCTTCTATTTTCGATGCAATCGGCTGCACCAAAAGTATATAAATTTATGTATATATATATCCACTCTGTTACTCGACTGAATGAGCGCAGTTTTTTACTTGTACAAAGTAAAAAGGAAGTATTGTAATCGCGAAAAATATCGGGTACCATATTTCAACAAAATTATCTATTTTGATCGCTATCGAATGCAATTTAACGATATTTTTGAGTGACATGCGTATGTAAGGACAGAATAAAAGCCTCTTTTCCGCCAAAATAATTATGAAACTGAGTTAAAATGGATTCTGAAGAGATTTTTTCGTGGCGTCTGTGCGTACGCACGTACGCATGTATGTATGTATGTACCTCGCATAAAACAAAAACGAGGAGACTCAGAACGTTGCAATTTTGTATATAGGGCTGTTATAACATGTAGATGTGCACATCACATTTTGGTTGCAACGGCCGCACTAAAAGTATATATATATATATATATATATATATATATATATCCTCTCTGTTACTCGGCTCAGTGAGCTCAGTTCCTTTACTCTTGTAAGTTTGTAAATTGTGCATTATTTTTTTGAAAATGATTGAATTATAATGTTCTTATCTTTCGGTTAAGAATTTTATGCCCTTAGTTAACCTGCATGCAGTAATTGCGGAATTAGCAACAATTTAAAAGCTATAACTTAGAATTTCTAAAAAATAAGATTTTACTATCAGTTTAAATTGTGCAGAAAAATAAATTTGCGCTATTTATTTACTTTCCGATGCTACTCATTATTGGTAATATGAAAATAATAAATGTAAATAACATACGCTTTGCACTTTGAAACTTTTACTGTTTCCATTTTTCACTTTTTAAACATACTGGCGTCTGATATATTGTTGCTTGCGTATGGTTGCGTAGTAGATTAAATGCTCAAATACGATAAAAAGTTAATAAAATTTATTCTTATCACAAGAAATATAACAAAACGCTGGATTTTTCCTTAAAGATATTCGTGCAATAGCGCAGTATCCCGCAATATAATCAGTAGCTACATTTTAAACTACTAAAACATTAAATAGATCGCAGTCCAAAGCGCAGAGAAAGCTAATGCGATCTCACCGCAAAATCGCTGCAATCAACAACAGTATTACCTAAACAGCTACTGAGCTGAAATGTTTCTCTCCGGCTTTTATAGCTTTTTAAATCGACCGTGTAAGACAGTTCCAGCAATTTCTGGAAAGCAAAAAGAGTATAATTACGGTTACAACTAATACTGTAGTTAATTGCCTTTATTCAAATTAAATATCAATTGCCGAGATAAACTTTTATTCAATGTTAAATGCGTCTGCTCTTGTATTTTTAATTTTCCGGCGTAGTTTTCTCTGAAAATATGTCACGCACTGCATTGCACGGGGAAATAAAACAATTTTAATTATAATTCTACTAAAAATGTCTAATTACATACGAAACTCGTAACAATATTTAAATTTCTGTAAAACATTATGTTCTTAAATACAGTCTATAAAGCTATAACGATGTAGACAAATCTAATAAGGAACTAGAGTAAAAACAATTTGAGCTTTCTATGTATAGTTTTTTTAAATGCACATAAATCTGTATTTGTAGATACACCTCCCGGATCGATACAGTGGTTAGTCATGCTGGCTGCCGTAGCGTCGTTGAGTCATGGTTCGAATACCAGGAAAAGCTTAGACACCTGGAAATGTATAGTGTCTGTGTGACATGGGGACATTTAAAAACTGCTGAGACGGAAGCTCTCCTGAGAAACTGATGAGAGTATAAGAGAGTTTAGAGACCTTCAGATCTGTTCCCAGGGCTGTTTTCCATCCAGAATTGGGATGAAACTTTCCTTTGCTTAATGGTGTTCTTCGATCTCTCCTTGTGATGTATGCTTGGTAACATTCTCAGTGAGGACTGCTAAATGACCAATAGGTACTGGCCCCATTACTGACGAATGCATGAAGCTTCAAATGTTTGGCCGATTGAAATAACAACAGTTTATTTATAGATATAACATTTACTGTAATTCATAAGAAACACAGATATTGAACATTGCAGAAAGTCCGAAAAAGACTAAATAAAAGCATTTTATGCATAGAGAAACTAATAGGTGTGTTTTGTTCGTATAATATAAATATTTCACATCCAATAAAAGTCGTCCTATTCAACCTTTCGGCATTTTTAAATCCCATGATACGCTATACTTTGATTTTCTCTAAGTCTCTAGTATTACCGCATAACATTCAAACTGAATTTGAAGTATTGATTTAACGTATTTCTATAGGCGCAATTTAGACAATTCTCGTAAAATAGAAGATCATGAATCTCTAGCTCTGGGAAAAAGAAAATAAAACATTGTGTTTCCTTTTGTTCCTTGAAAAGAAAATATAATATTTATCTTTTCTCTTGCAGTTTTACAGTTTCGCTTGTAAAACGTCAATAAAATGAAATTCGATAACTTGCTGTATTTGATGATATTAGATTTTCAGATATTTTTCCGTTTGATCTTCTTTCTGGAAGTTCAAACTTTTATCTAAAACTGAAACTCAGGTATAATGCGGATATATTTTATTTGTCTCTAAAACGAACAATTTAAATCAGTATGTTTCCGCGTAGAATTTTGATAGAAGCAGTTATCAAAATTATTAGTTTTGTTTCATGTAATGAGTTGTTTTCTTTTAATGATGTTGTGTGCGTACCCGCTCGTAATAGACTGAATGCCCACAGGTCCGATGATAGGTTGATAGAATCTTTTTTATCAAAAGAAAAGGTTTAGACGTCTGGAACTTTTCATACATGTACTTGTACAGATAGATGTACACAGTATCAAAGAGTACAATAAGTAGTAATATTTCAAACTACTAAGAACATTAAACACAACACAATGCAAAGCGCATCTAAAAACGAAGCTAATCCGGAGATATCTCAATACTCTGAACCCACACTGAACTAACAACTAACAACAACTGAAAAGCTGATTCTTTTTCCGGTCTTACATAGTTTTTAGCCGACCGACAATATTTTAAAAATACTTTCGGTTTACTCGAAGGCATAAGAGGGCCGAATACGGTTACAGAGCATCAACTACAGTTATTCAATTACCATATCCATTACAGTTATACAAGGACCGGATCAAAATGTCGCCAAATGATCACCAAGTTTGGGAACTTTTCGGGATTTCTTTCCGGATTTGGCAACGAAAATTAGTCACCAAAACCATTGCTAGCTTCGCTATATCTCGCAAAGATTATCGAGATAGCCATTTACTGAATGTTAAATTGTCTTGCTCCTGTATTCTTATTTTGCCTGCAAAGCATATTTTGTTCTAGCTTTTAATGCTACATTATAAGGTAAAGTACAACAATTTCACATGTTCTTTCACTAAAATTATCAATTTATGTACAGAATTCGTAACAGCATTAAAAGCTTCTATGCAAACGTAAAAGCGTATTATGACTAGCAAGAAATAATTCTGATATATTTATAGGAAGTAGCAAAGGTAATAATCAGAGAAAAACAATAAAATCGTCTTAATTTTCAAAATTAGAGCGGCTGTATTCCTTTGGAAAACTATCACGGAAGGTAAACATGAATATAATGTTAAATAATTAAGGATTATAATTAAATAAAACGCAAATAAATAAATAAAAATACAATAAATTAAATCAATGACAATTATTTAAAGTAATGCAATTTTTCTTATTTGGGGCTCCAGCTGGGATCACAATGTCACTCGAAATCTGAGAATTACCGAGTTTTAAACTGTGATTCAGATCCAGTAGTTCAGTAATTTACTTGGATAAGAATTAACAAAAACAGAGGGAAAAATCCATACATTTATGCAGATTCCTCATTATTTAATTTTTTTAAATATAACATACGTCGATAATATTTGGTGGCAACAGTTTGAAAAGTGATGAGAAAATATACATTTATGAAGATTCTTCATTATTTAATTTTTTTTAAATAAAACACAGGGCGATAATATTTGGTGTCAACAGTTTTAAAAGTGATACGGGCATTGACAGTGAATCGTTGCAAAATGCCAAAACGAAATTAATAACCCTTGTGGGCTAACGCCCTTTGGGGTAATAATGAAAATGATAGCTTTCCTATTTCTTACTTCTTTTGCTTTTCGAAAAGCCTCCCTCGGCTTAGAATGAGTATCATGAATGCAGGTGGTATGATTAATTTTTTATTTGTCTTAGTTGTGAATTTATTAAAGTTTTCTTACATTCAAGGTTGACTGCAATAAAGCAAATACGATAATTATAGCATAGAAAGGAAAAATTGTAATAAGCTTTATAAAAATATTAGATTGTAAGATTTGAAAATTTTGCAAACTGCTATAGTTAAAACAACGAAGAATCAATATATGCAGTAAGCTATGACCAGAGATGCTTGTAGTGCCATTAATTTAGTTACAATATAGTCAATAAATCCAGCGCCAGAATTTACTGGTAAGGTACTAGTTTTAGCTACATTAAAAATGTTATGTAGGGAGAATTTTTTAAAGGCACGAAGTACATTCGGTATCACATGGCTTTTAATAAGTATATACAGTATTTTCTTTCTCCTTCTTGACTTTAGGCTGACATTACAGATTTGCAGCATCTGGAAGGAACACTATGTTACATCAGAATTGTTCAATCTAAATAGCAGTACCAACTAGAGCTGTACGCATAAACTGCCTAGCAGTGACTGTGTTGTAATATGGCTGAACGCTCATAGTTTGACCGAGTTCTAATCCCAGCGAATGAGCTGGCCGCATGGGAATTTCCGTACTGTTCTATATACGTAATATACGTAACGTGAATACGAACTACAAAGGCATCCATTCCCCTAAGATATAATCCTTCCGTGGTTTGCTATAATCCAAATAATACTAACCCTGCATGTGTGAGTAAGGGATCGCATTTTGGACAGATTTTTATTAAATTGTCTATAACGGGACACTTTCCACATCTATCTCACAAGACGGAAGATTTTGCTCCCCTCTAACATTTTACTATTCTTGTGTATAAGAACCAGGATTTCAGGTTGCATTCTTGACAAGATGCAGAATAATGCTCTTGCATGAATATTTCTGATTCCTACAAGGAAATAAATCAAAAAGCTGCTTCCACTATATTTCGCAATTTTTTATTAAATATGCTTTCCGCTATTATTAAGTCTGTTAGGCTCACAGCAAACGTTTATTAATTAAGTTAAATTTAAGTGTGTAAATAAAAAATTAGACACAAATTACCTTTAAGTGTTCCAGAAAATGAATGTTTCCTTTATAAATTTCGGCTTTTTGTTGCAAATTAATTATAACAGGACAATAATTTTAGTGTTTTTATTAATTTGAAAATATTCGCAGATAACCGCTCAGGGATATTATCATAAATTTACCACAAATCATAACAGTTCATGCCACTGATGTCCAGGTAATAATTCGGCTCCGTTACTGTAATCTTCAAATTCAGTATCTGCACTCTTAAACTCGCTCATTTCGGAAGCTGTCTGATACTTTAATAATATTCTATGGTCTCGAGTTTATTAATATTAACAAAACTTGAATAAATAACAAACTTTTTTCGTAAATAAAAATAACAATTTGAGTGTGGAAAACAAATCTCCGAGGTGCCAAGGATCTGGATATATCCTTTTATAAAAAATCAAATACGAGCTAAACCTGATATTTAACTTTCTTAATAAAATCTAAAACACCAGAAACGTTTTTACTTTAGGTATTTAAATTATATTTGCACTGTAACGGTAAGTAATTTTACTATTGATTCATCCGAGCAATATCACGCGCACAAAAAACACGAATTGGCACACTTTGACAGCAGTATACAGATAGGGATTTAAAGGAAAGAGACACCTTTTTTTTACCATTGTGTTTCTTAATGTTAAAACCTTTTATTAACAGAGTCTATTCAAAATGTTTTAGCACCAGGTTACGTTACATTTAATAGGCCTTGCGCCCTTTATTATCATTTTGCATTGCCAAGTACGGCTACTACACGAAATATGGCTGATAACAGGCAGTCCACAGATTATTGGTGACCGAAAGTTTCAAAGGCCACTGATGTCTATTTGCTTGATTTTATTTTTATAAGTTTTTTAAATTTGATTTTCCATGATGTTATGACGTAGTTTATGTTAATAAACCAGTTATTATGCTTTTTTATCTTTAATGCGACTTCTTCCTGCCATATTCCTCACCGAAATGTAAATTATTTTTAGTGTATATAAGTTTTTTTTTTATTTTGAGCTTATGTACACTGTCTTTGAATCTTCTGGCTTGTTAAAGCCAGCGAAACAAGACTAATGGCTAGAAGCACTTAACGCCACAGAATCGAATTGCTAGTAAGTCAGAGTAACAACGTGGACTTCAAGCAGGCATGACACGCTCTAAAAATCACCTTCCGAAACCTTCGCTTAAATAGCACTTCTTTCTCCCTTAATTTGAATAAACGCGAGCTAACTGATTAGTATTCTGGCAGAAAAGCGTGTGTGAAAAAAAGAGTCAAAGGAAAGTTGCGTTAACTAAAAATTAACTATTAGTCAAAATAAATGAATATCCGCACCCTGTTTAGACCTAGGTAGAGCCCGTTCTACTAGACCTATTTCGTTGAAACTTGGTATATGCGATTCATAGACTTTCTGGAAAAAGGATCTGTAATAGATATTAATAGATTATATTTCAAGCGATGAATGGTGCTTTTAATGCAATGCAAAATGGAAATTATACAAATTTGGACTTTATTGGTCGTAAATCATTTTCAACCTACCTTTAGATAAGAAAGATCGATTTTGCCAGATGAAGATGTTTTATCAGAATGCCAGTAATATTTATTCTGTACTACGAGAATGTTGATGCTCGAAAGGCTTGCAAAAAGAGCCTGAGTTGAGGCAGTGTTTCAAAGAGATCAATACTAAATTTGAAGAGACTGAGGAGTCGTGTGTGCAGCAAGAAAGAGGACGGAAACGTATTTCAAATGAAGCTGTGGAAGATATTGCTTTTCCCGAGGTCGAAAGAACATCCCATTGTCAATATTCTTCGATAAGTGTTCGAGTGGTATCAGATGATTTGTTGGTATCAAATGGTCGAAAGGTTCCGCGATTAATTGTGAAGTGGTATCCATAGAAGGTCCAAGTTCTGCGAGAGCTGTGCCCTGCAGACACAGACAAACACATTGATTTTGCTGGTCTTGTTTTAGCCAGGACAGCCGTTGATAGTGCATGCCCTAGGTTCATTTTGTAGTCAGAAGAATCGCACGTAATCTTGGGAGCAGTTAATACTCAAAATTACCTCACAATGTACGTGGGGTAACGCAGTTTCTTATGTTGTGCATGAGCGACCTCTATATCCCGATTACATTATTATATGGCGTGTTTTTACTGCTGATTTCAGTCTTCGTCCCTTTTTCTTCGAAGAAAACACTCCACAAGGCCTTCAAAGTTGTTCCACTACGGGTGCCTATTACTGTAAAAAAAGTCAGACAAAGCGTTACAAGAGCAAGAATGTTTAGAGACTACTGCCTCTAAATGCAAGATGGTACACCACCTCACATCGCCGGACTAGTGAAGACACTACTTTGTTCCCTCTTTAGAGACGATTGGGTAACTTCGAGGACATTTTCCGACTGTTTGGCCTGCTCGTTCTTCTGACTTGGATTCCTTTGATTTCTGGGTAGGGATTCCTGAAAGATCGTGGTTGTGGAGGAAACATACGGAAGCAAACACAACATATAATGTTGTTGATTTGCAACTGTTTGAGAATCTCTCCCAGCTACTGCTGAACACTCCATAATACACTTTCAACGTGTGATGGATGCAAATGGAATAAACATTGAACAAATGCTGTGATTAAAGAAAGTTTTGTTAAAGAAACTTTATGCGCTCCCTTCTCACTTGTTTGTCGAAATTTAAGCTATTATTTTTATTGCACTTTTCTTTCCCCATAGTCCATATAACATATAACAAGTTTCAACAAAAAAGGTCTACCAAAATATTCTCTATGTAGATCTAAATAGAGTAACTTTAATTATAACCAACCTGTATTATATTAAATGGTTTGAAAGTGATTCTGTTTATAAATTTAGTACCTAAGAAAGAACTAGAATAAAATTAATATATTTCAATATTCACGCAACTGAGGACACGATAGATGTCTTAAAATCTAGTAAGGATGACATCACAACTTCTTGAGAACTGTAATATAAGTGAATTTTTGCGAATCCATATTCTTGAAAATAGATGATTCATCTCATCCAAATATGATTCGCAATGTAACTTAGTGTAATCCATTTCTGGATTTGAAAGAACAAAATATTTGATATACTTAAGTACTTATTGAGAATTATTTTGAATCTTTATGCACTCGTTAAAAACTCATGCAAATAATAATTTTTAGTGACTGGCATTTTCAGCCCATTCCATAAATCTCAGAGATTTTATGAAATCCTATATTCATACTCAAATAATTCGCCTGATAATTTTTATGTACATCTGTGCATTTTTTAAGCGGTAAAACTTATTTCTAATGATAAATATTATATAATTTTGGCTTCCTTGTACGAAGTAAAACGGAAGTATTGTAATCGCGAAAAATTTCGAGTCTCGTATTTCAACGAAAATATCCATTTTGACTCCTATCGAACGCAATTTAACAATGTTTTTGCATGATATCTGAACGTAAGGACAGAATTCCCCAAAAAATTATAAAACTGATTTAAAATTGGATTCTGAAGAGATTTTTTCGTGGCGTCTGTGTGTACGTACGTATTTATCTCGCATAACTCAAAAACAAGTAGCCTCAGAACGTTGAAATTTGGTATATAGGACTGCTATAACATCTAAATGTGCACTTTCTATTTTGGTTGCAATCAGCCGCACCAAAAGTGTATATATATATTCACTCTGCTACTCGGCTCAGTTTCTTTATTCTTATATGTTTGTAAATAGTGCATTTTTTTGCTTTCAAAATGATTGAAGTATGTTGTTCTTATTTTCCGGTTAAAATTTTTATGCCTTTAGTTTACCTGCATGTTATAATTTCAGAATTACCAACAATTTAGAAGTTGTTTAACTGTGGCTAAGCGTAATTATTTGGCCATAGCAGCCATATTTGTTTAAATTTGAAACTTAGCAGAATACTAGATTTGTTGCCAATCTAGAGAAACTAAGCTTCCCAACAACAAAGGTAACGCCTTATTTTATTATTGCGAATTAAATCATGCTTAAAACATCATTCGAGAATTTATTCGAGGAAATAAGTGTTTAAGATTTACTCCGTAATTTTTAATATAGATATTTTGAATTTTTATGTATTTTTTGCCTTGTCGCGAAGTGAGGTCTGAATTAATTGAATGAGAAATACTAAATCGCCTAGGAAAAACTGTATTTTATTTTTTTTTGTTTTGTTTGTTTAATTTCTTTTATACATCGTTTTAGATATATCGTAGTATTTGAATAGAACACGTGACAACTATTAGATAATTCTCTAGATGATATACGTAATTTTTGTGCCTTCTGAGTTATAAAATGATTGAAATGTAACGCTGTTAAGTGAACGTAGCGACAGAGTGTTACTGTTGTAAACAAATATAGTGAATTTTAAAGAGTGCATTTATTCTGTTGTGGTTTATGCGCTATCAATCAAGTAGATTTAATTCAATGCAATAAGTATAAATGAAATTCAAAATGCGCATAATATATTTCGTACAAGACAGTCATGTGGTGTACATATCAGATTTTTTCATCGGTTATTAATATTTCCATCATTTATTAACATAATATTACGGAAGGTTTTTCAAATTCTTTTTGCAAACTACGCTACTTTCTGAAGTCTTTTTTGCAAAAGAAAAATACTTAATTGATACCTGTTGTGCGCAGAGGTGAAAGCATGTTATTACGTGAAAAATACCTTGAAAAAGGTTTTTTCTTTGATCTACCAAAACCGAAATAATTTTAAAAATCAAAATAAAAGAAAATGTCTTCTTTTAGCTAAATATCAATCACATCAATATCTATCGATTGAAACTGATTTTTGTGTCAATATTTCACGACTTTCGGACTAGATTTAGACGAAGAAATAACTAGTTCTAAGCATATAGCTTTCTTTTGGTTACGTAAAGATATCACCTCCCCCTCAATTTACGAATGAGCGAAAATATTATGATTATAGGACACGACGGCATTCGTCGTTCATAAGAGATGGCATATGGTTGCTATGGTTACCATTATAAGTCTGATGGCGTTTTGACGTTAGTGATAAAGGTGGTCATTTCATCTCCTTTTTCACACTCACATGGTTTCAAATAGGCAGTATATCGGTTTTCAGGAACTTTCAGCTTAACACGTTTATTTTATGTACACGAAAGAAAGTTTGATGTCAGAAAAAGTGATTTCTATTAAAGGTTTATTTGAGGTCTTGTGACAACTTGATTTCGTAGAAATATCTGGCGTAAATAAATCTAAAAAAGCAGCATACTTTCATTCATTCTTTATGCTGTTTACATTCGAGAATAGAGTAATATGGCTTTCTAAAGCAAAGAATTTCAGGGTAAATAATGTTAGAAGTAGTGTTTAGTTTCATATTCAGTTTAACAAAAGGTTATTTAAAGCTAGAATAATGAGCTATAAAAATTTAGATGAGGATTGGAGACCTAGAATTAATTTAAATGCATTATGCTAGATGGATAATAATTTCCCTCTTCTGGAAGAAAAATATTAGAGATTTTTTCATTGGTGTCCACCAAACAGTTGTTGCCCTAAATTAGTCCACGAGATTATTACTGCTACCGACATTTCAAACAAATTCAGGCATTTTTTATTGCACTATTTTCTGACTATAACTGGAGGAATTGCGACAAATTAATTGTAATAAATTATTACTCCATAGGGCAAATAAATAAGTGCTACATTTTTTAAAACATCTGCTACTTTGTGGTCATGAGGTAAAAATCAAATGTTCAGTTAAGAGGTGTGGATGCCAAAAAATCTTCAATAAATGGTGATTTGAGATTTTCAAATTCTTCACACGTTTAGCTTTCTAAAAATACCATGCTTTAATCTCTATGAAAATTAAACCTGTAAAAACTCCAGCTGTATTTTATCATCGAATAATTTGATAAAGGAGGATTTTTACATGAAAACGCGTTTTTCTCCAAATATGATTTTTCTCTACTCGATGTACCTTTTCTCAGGAACTACTGCTCCCAGGTACCTAAAATTTTTATGACTTATTTATTATATTTCCTAATATTTACTGAAATGAGCTTTTTGTTATAAACTTGTAAGGTTTATTATACGTTTTCTAACAGTTATTTTAAGTTTTGTATCTTTCCTACCATATTCTAATTTCAGCTTACAATTTCCTGTCAGAATGTGATTTCAGAAACGCAGATAATGCAAATGAGAATGAGTACTATTTAAGTCGTCACTTAACCGACTTCGAGAGAGAGAGTCTGATTTCTTGACTAGCGCGCGTTTGCCTTCTCACTACATCTCTCTTAGCTGTTGCTACGCTCGGCCATATCTTAGGCCCTTGCTACGCTCGGCCATATCTTAGGCCCTTGCTAGGCTTCGCCGATTTAATTAATACTTAGGGGCCAACTAGTTAGATTTTGATAGCATTGGCTATATTCTTTAAGAGCTTTAGTTAAGCTAGTTCAAATTATTAGTATTTAAGTTCAAGCCCAAGTGGCGGCTTTATTGTAAAGTTCCAAGTCGGAACTGATTGTAAATATATTGAATATTAAAGGATTTTAAACCCTTCTCAAGTTTTATGTATTCTGTTCACACACTCGAGCGATTATTCGCTTGTTAAGTGTTCGTGGGGTTAGAAGCTAGAACTATAGATTTAAAGAGTTGAACCCTACAAACTAAGAAAAAAAATTCACAAATTTTTTTTGTGTGAGAAAAGTGCTAACTTTTAGTAAGCCTGATAAAATATTCTATAAATTAGTCTAAAATTCAAAATTTTTCAAAAGCTCATTTCGGTATAATCAGATAGGTGTACTTAAATTACACAAAAAATTTCAAGAGTGTATCTACAGCAGATTTTGAGAAAAGGTACATCGAAAATGGCCAATTTAACATTGTCGGTACAGGGGGTTCCGACACCCCTTAAGAACATTAAAAACATTACATAATCAAGTCACTTACACTGCTTCTTGTAAAATCTTTTAAAGTTATGTTGCATAGCCTACCTATCGCGTCTAGCAGTTAAGCCAAATTTGCTTATCACAAAATTAATTTTGAAATCATAATCTCTTTCTTAAATTGCATATCGATAGCATCTATGAAACACTAATGCCTAAAATGTTTATTAAAATAAAGATTAGTGGAATTATAAGAGTCAAGTACAGTGTTCAAATCCTATTGTATCATAAAATCCCAAACACATAAGCATATTAATATTACATTAACAACTTTATTTTTAGATTCTTTCATCAAATTCAATCATTTTAGAAGATTTTCTGAAATTCTGCGAATATCATTATTTTCAGCAGAAGGAGGATTAATCCACAAGTTTTTAATGTTTCCTATCAATTACCAGATTACTTTATAAGGTACTTCTCCCGCCTTCTTCGCATGCCTTCGTCGCGTAGCGGTCAGCACGCTCGACGCGTAACCGAGAGGTCCGTGGTTCGATTCCCGGCGAAGGCGTTGCTCATTTTTTATTCTTCTGCTTCCAAAAAAAAATACCTAACGTTTCTACAACTTTTTTCCATTTCAGCAAAAGTAATATTTCTTTTCACCAGAAATTTAAGCGTAGATGTGTACAGTAAAGTAATTATGTTATAAAATGCAAACTAGAACTTTAAATTACTTCTCATTTTTATCACAACCATAGAATATGAACAAAAATGGTTTTTAAGGTGACCTAAAGTTCACCTTTAATACTTGTCAGTTGTTATAAACAGTTTCGAAATTGATCGATTCTATCTGTGAATTCATAAAAACCAGCTGTTAAAATTAAAAAAAATACGTATATGTCTTTTATTAGAAAAGGTAAATGTGTATACCGTAGACGCAGTCAGATGCTCGAGGTCAAACGCATATTCACAAAGCCTACAGACCTTTTTCCTACGGTCTGCTCTCATTAGACGAAACATCTGCTTGGCGGTCATATTTGGAATAGTGAGTTAACGCCTTGCAGTCTCCGTAATTAACGCCAAACATACCTTGTGGGCTTTCCAGTAAAGCGAGGAGAAACAGCGTTTATTTCATTCGATAATTTTTTTTATTTTATGAATGAAAGCTAAGGGGAATTGTGTGGAATATATTTTAAATAACCTACTGATCTCATTATTAGTTTATTTGTATTTGGTTAAAGAATGAATTTAAACTGTTAAAAGTACGATAATTGTTTTGCAAGAAAAAGTATTTACATGGAAATGGGATATGTGCTTTTTTCGTCATTTCTGTTAGAGAGAGTCTGTTATGTAAATTTACATAGCGCATTTATTATACAAATAAAAGAATATTAAAAAAATGAACCCAATGAAAACATTCTATAAACATTTAAGGGCGACGGATACCTATTCTTTTTACTTAAATTATGAGTAAGTATAACTAAAATTATATTTTATTCCATTATGCGCTATTTCTATTGTAAGGCTTTTCGGGATCTTGGATCGTAATGTTGCAACTAGTATCTACTACAAAGAGTACAAACCAGTAAATAAAAATAAAAAAAAATTACTCTTAACAAAAATAGAGTAAATAAAAGTGTTAAATTTTTAACTCTGTATCCGAAGGCGAAAAAACCAGTAATAACAAAGCCATAAGGTAAGGATAAAAACAAAAATAAGTCTGTGCAGTGAGAGTTTGTAAAAGATACGAACGGGATTAGAAATCCCGATCTAGAAGTCCAAGAATTTTTTTTTCCGTGCTCTGTACCGTTGAGCTGCGGTTCCTTCTCCAACTTTCACACGCTTTTCGGTACACCACGCTGATATATAAATAGCAAAGGCGATGAAACAAAAGTCGCCAAGCACAAGATTCTGTAACCCTACTTTTCCTCTTTCAACCAATCAAAGCAAACAATAGCAGAAACGGTCTGTAGGCTTTGTGAATATGCAGGTCAAACACAGTCTCCTTTTACCTTCTCTGCTCCCCGCAAATTAAAAATATAGAAGATTTCCCCCTACCTGCCTTAGATGATTCTCTTCAATTAGAAAAGGCCAATTGATCAAGGCTAAAGTTATTCTTATTTTCTCTCTTTCCCATCCGCAGCGTCGCCCCAGAACTAGCTGAACGGTTAAGAGCGCTAAATATAAGTAGATCGACCTTGTTTTGATTCGAGCCCAAACAAACGAACTGTTGACTGGTTGGATTTCATGGTTTTTCTCATGTGTAACATGAATAGAAGATAGTTTCCCTCAGAACATCCTCCACGAAGGCATATAATTCTCTTAGGCAGATAGCATCATTGTTTTTCCTATGTCAAATAACCTAATTTAACCTAACCTCTCGCAAGGGAAAAGCGTGGGCGAATTAATGTTGGATTTACTCCCCACTGTTTATTCCTTCCATTCTTATTCCATGCAATGCATACCATACGAGTTTCACGTTTTCGCGTATTCGATTCGTTAAAGAATCGGAGGCTTGCTAATATATAATAATGCAGAATGAAGTATCATTTCATAAATGAAAATTGCGATCTCAAATGACTTTGTTGATTACCTCTCTGGAGCTTTGCTTGATATGAACTCTCGGAACAAATTCAAATGTCAGATTTTTATTCTGTGATATATCACGCGCTAAAGCACATTTAGGTTATCTTTTTCAAAACTTCCAGTAACATTACCTTCTTCTTTCGTGCTATTTTCTTTTCTCCATCTGTGGAAAATATGAGGCTTTTTTGATCTCAGCAGATTTTCTTACCCTTTACGTTTTGCAAGTTTTCTTAAATCTGCTTTATATTTGAATACATCTATCAAGGTCAACCGAAAGAAAATGAATTTATTATATTAACCCAGGTTACACTAGACTGTCTTCTAGAGGGGGGAATTCCTTCGTGGAAGATGCTTTAAGAGAAATTCACTCATGATCTCGTTGCTCTTGTGGACCATCCATATATGCCCATGTTTCACTCTTGACCTGGTCAAACTATCAGCATGCAGTGATTTTTACATTTGCCCTCTGTTGGAACTAATTTAAAAGGCTTAAAGTGCGGCAAACCTCAAATGGGTACTAATGTGCTAAATTTTAGTAGCATGTTAGCTACAAACAGCTATATCTTATTTGTGCTTTCAGGAAGTTTCCGAATTTTAATGTATTTTGAAAGTGATATGATTGCACTATACTGTATATTTTATTTCTTTTTAGTCCAAAGGGGCTCTGTTCCTGAAGGACTATTGTTTTCGTTTTGCGATTTTGCGTTGAAATACTCTGAATGTCCGTTTCACTTTTCAAATTGTTGCCACGAAATATTATCGCCCTGTATTATATTTAAAGAAATTAAATAATGAAGAATCTGCGTAAATGTATGAATATTTCTCGCATTGTGATAAAACAACGGTATTTAGAGCCATCCAATTTTGAATGACGTAATCCTACTGCGAATATAAGCATCTGGAAGCTCAAATTTGAAACTGGAATTTGTTTTATTATCGATTTCATATTTTGTAAAACGTTAACGAATTTTTGAGTAACAAACTCGAGGATTTCGAGCGAGGAATGGCAACATTTTACAGAAAGAAAACATTTTTATCGCCAGCGCGTGAGATTGTGTATCAGAAATTTAGATATACTGAATTTAAAATTATTTTGCGATATTTCTCTTGAAATGAATTTTATGGTTTAAGTGCGAAGAACATGATATTTAATAAATAAAGGTAACACACAAAATGTTTTAAAAACGCCCCTTTGGACGTAAATTTAAAATCTGAAACCTTTCAGATTTTTTTTTATTATTTCTTTAATTTTACTATAAACCTGCAAAGCCATATTTCAAATAAACGTGATACTTGTAGATTGTAAAAATTTAATTTAGAATTCCTTTTTCAAATGCAATGGAATAAAATGTGCGTTACTGACACAGTGAGGCGTAAAATACAATATATAAATTTGCCTAATATGTTTATGTTGAAGCGCTTTTATAAATACTTGGCTGCAAATTGCGAATAAACGTCAGTTTCGTACCTATGTTTTGCGTTATATCACGCGTTTTGAGCACATTCAGGGTATTTTACTTAAAATTCCACGTAACATTTCCTTCTTTCTCCGCGCCATTTCCTTTTCTCCATCTGTGGGTAAATGTGGGACCTTTTTAAGAAAATCGATCGTACTATCTCGCAAGCTAAAAGCCAACTGGAATAGAAAGGGGTTAAAGTCACTTCGGAATAGATTTTCACGCTAGAAGTTATTTACCAGGAATAGAAGTTCAAGTTTTACGAAAGCAAATGTTTTCCCATTTTGGATATGGCTGCTTTTCGTTTATTGAATATTTTCCTTTATCTATTGCCAACAAATGGTGAAAATATCAACTCTTAGTTTAAAGATTATAATTTGCATGAAACTGTTTTTTAAGGGATCATGATTCTACACTTGCAGGCACTTAGTTACTTTAATTTTATATTAATTTTACTTATCATAAAATATAAGTAGTATTGTATTGGTAAATGCAATTGGTATTGTATTGGTAAATGTAATTAGTATATATTATGAAATATAATTGGCATTTACCATGATATTTAATTATTATTGTATTAGTAAATGTAATTAGTATATATTATGAAATATAATTGGCATTTACCATAATATTTAATTGATATTGTAGTGGTTAATGTAATTAGTATTTATTATGAAATATAATTGGCATTTACCATGATATTTAATTGGTATTGTAGTCGTAAATGCAATTAGTATTTATTATAAAATATAATTGGCATTTACCATGATATTTATTTCGTATTATACTGGTAAATGCAATTGGTATTTGCCATAAAATGTCACTGGCACTGGATTGGTAAATGTAATTAGTATATATCATAAAATATAACTGTCCGTATTTGTTCAATATTCCACAACGCTGTTTAAGTCTTTTTTCCTCCATTCCCTGATGCGAATCGGCTTTCAGGTTTAGAAATTTTTGCTACTGTGTCTTTTAACTGAATCGATATGACTCTTCCTTCCAATACGGCTGTGTGAGATTTTATGATCTTTCTTGAATGGCGTTGAATAGATCACTGGGCTTAACAAAAAATTTCAGTTAATTAAATTTGATTTCAAACTGTGCTCTACTAATGCAGTTAAAGCTGCATTTAAATTAATATTTCAAACATATAATGATCTTAATAATATAAAGCATTTGCACCAGTTTCGTGTTTTTAATTATAGTGGTACTGATGACAGTATGTTTTAAAAATGTTGACTGTCTAACTCCTAATTCCCTTTAAACGGACTGATTGAAGTATGATATAGTTTAAGTATACATAAAATTAGAGCTAGATGAAAGTAGAACCTCTAAAATGACATAAATATTTTTAAAAAGAATTAATCGATGAAATTAATGTTATACGAATAATAATAACACAGATGAATTAATACTGCAAAAGGTAAATTAGTATCATCTGATGATACAAATAAAAAATCTGATGTATACACCACATGACTTCCTTGTACGAAATATTAAATTATACACACTTTGCATTTCATTTAAACTTATTGGATTGAATTAAATCTACTTCATCGCTAGTGAATAAACCAAAATAGAATAAATGTACTGTTTAAAATTTAAATATGTGTTTAGCATAGCGACACTCTGTCTCTAGCTTCACTTCACAGCGTTACAGCTCATTCATTTTATAACTCAGAATGCACAAATACTATGTATATCATCTGGAGATTTTTAATCGTTGCCATATGCTCTATTCAAATACTATAATAAATCCAAAACGATGCGTTAAATGAATTAAACAAAAAAACAAAAAGAAACAGTTTTTCGCAGACGATTTAGTATTTCTTATTCAATTATTTCAGTTCTCACTTCGCGACAAGACAAAAATACATAGAAACTCAAAATATCTGTATTAAAAATTACGAAGTAAATCTTAAACACTTATTTCCTCGAATAAATTTCTGAATGGATTAAGAGTGATTTAATTCACAATAATAAAAGAAGACGTTATTTTTGTTGTTGAGAAACTTAATTTCTCTAGATTGGCAACAAATCCACTATTCTCCTAAGTGTAAAATGCAAACAAATATGGCTTCCATGAGAAAAATTATTAGGCTTAGCCGCAGTTAAACCATTTTTAAATTGTTGATAATTCTATAATTCTTGCATGCAGATTTACTAAGGCATAAAATCTTTAACCGGAAGTTAAAAACACCATAATTCAATAATTTTGAAAGCACAAAATGCGCAGTTTACCAGCATATAAGAATAAAAAACTGAGCCGAGTAACAGAGGGGATATATATATATATACATATATTTATACACTCTTTGTGTCGCTGATTGCAACCAAAATAGGAGGTGCGCATTTATTTACATGTTATAGCAGTCCTATATACAAAATTTCAATGTTCTGAGTCTCTGAGTTTACTCGTTTTTGAGTTATGCGAGTTACATACATACATACGTACGTATGCTCAGACGCCACAAAAATATCTCTTCAGAATTAATATTAAATCAGTTTTATAATTTTTGGGGGGAAAAGAGTAATTTATTCTGTCCTTACGTACGGATGACACGCAAAAACATCGTTAAATTGCATTCAATAACTGTCAAAATGGATATTTTCGTTGAAATATGATATCCGAAATTTTTCGGGATTACAATTCTTCCTTTTTACTTCATACAAGGAAGTAAAAGTAGCTTCTCGAATCCTGAGGCCTTAAATCATACAGATTTTTGCAATCGTTCTCAGTATTAAAGTAATTTCAAAGTTTTGAGTTGGAGGCGGTATCTCTATTTTAAACTACCGGCTTTAAAATTTTAGTTATACAAAAATTATGATTGCTTGCTCAGTTATTCGAACATTCTGATTTACAGAATTTAATTTTTAGCAAAATGCTGCATACTGCGAATGTTAATTTTTTAACAGAAGAAGATTCTTGTGTTCGCTTATAAATAAATTCGAAATGTCAGTAATTATCGAGAAGTTAAAAACAAAGTAATTCCGCCGAACTGCATTTGGCGTTATTTAAACCAAAAATGCGTAAAAATGAATGCGCTTCTTGCACACGAATACCCGAAAACGGTACGTACTATTTCTAATGTTTATAATGTAAAATCATTGGTAACGAGAGAAAAACAGCAGAAAAGCTTTCAAATTCACCTGCAGTGACAATAAATAAAGTAATGTACCAAGATTCATAACTTTAGGGAGCTAAAAAATTAATGTTTATTATGGAGTTGATGGTTCGTGTCATTTTTAAAATAAACCACTTAACTTAATTTCATTAGAAAAGTATAACGAAATAACATGAACGAAAAATCTCTTGTGCTGTGTTCAATAATAATTAACCTTAAATTTACTTTGATTGTATAGTCCTTTAAGGACTTCTAGAATTATAACCCATTTGTGAGACCAGTGAGCTTTAGCTTCGAAATAATTATAATAATAATATATTATCTTCTATGTGGAATTCACATTGCAAACTTAGAGTCAAGAAAACGTTATCCAATCAAACATTTAAAAAAGTACCTCTTACATTTTAAACACTAATATAAATGTTTATATATATATATATATATATATATATATATATATCAATATATCAATATGCGGCTTAAGTGTCTGTTTGTCGCCGATAGTTTATTGGTTGTTTGCGTAGCTGTTCTAGTCAATGGGGTGAAGTTGTCACGGCATTCAAATAGTAAAATAAATTTTATCACAATAGTTATCATCGTTTAACTTAAATTGTCATGGTATTTCAATATTTTTAATTCATACAATTGTTGCTTATTATACATTGAACTATATTTGCATACGAATTACCTAGAAACTTTCTAACGTTGAGAAATGAAAGGAGACGAAACCGACTTACGAGTTGTGCGTAGTACATCCCACCAGGTAGGTTTACCCAAACTCCTATGCTACATATCCTTTCGCGTAAAGAGTTTCAAATTTTGCCCGATTTTATTCCGACATTGTAATTTAAACTAAATTTTCAGCTGAACGCAAATTGAGCGTGTCAGGGAGAAGGTGAACATTTGTTTGTATTAGCAATCATCTGTTTTTGAAACAATTTAAGGCTAAACGCAAATTGAGCTTGTCGGGGGGAAGGTAAATATTTGTTTGCATTGACAATTATCTGTTTTTGAAACAATTTAAGGCGGAACGCAAATTGAGCGTCTCAGGGGGAAGATGAACATTTGTTTGCATTGGCAACCATTTGTTTTACATAAAAACTTCATTTAAGAATGCCTCCTAGAAAACACAACACTGAAGAGGAGAGAGAAAAGGAGCTAAAGCTGCATAAAAACGGCTTTCTGGACAAAAAGAAACCGCTAAACAGAAATGTACCATCAGTGGTTTCCTTCATTGCACCTTACTTTAAGCAATTAAGAAAGTAAAAGGCAGTAAGCAAATAGGCGTCCTCGCCGCCGGCCCTGGGTAATTCAATTTGAATTAGCAGGCACCTTTGCACAAATCATTTTAATTACAATTTATAATATCTAGAACAGCGGTCATTTCCTATGACCGCCGGGTTTTCTAGTATATATGTTACCGTTAAAGTATGAAATCCGTTATTTTATAGAATACCTAGTTATTCCATGAAATAACTGATCGTGTCTGTTAAAGTGTAAAACTCTCTCTTGTATTTCATGGTTTAACTAGTTATTTCATAGAATAACGATCTGCAGCCCGTTAAAGTGTAAAATAATCTATATCATATATCTCGCTTTTTAGTATAAGGTACATTTACGTTTCGTTTAACAATAGGGAATGTTCGTGGAAAACCCAGTGTGTCAACAAAAAATGTTTTTGTTTTGGAAATAATGTTCTTTGTAATTCCAAGTGTCATTTTAGTAATCCTCGTTGTAACAAATGATTTTATGGTACGTTTCCATAAATACCATTTATACGCTGCATAAATTAGATAAATTGCTTCTTTTTCATTTTAATTGTCTATCATTAGTTTATTTCTAGAATACCTAGTTGTTTCATTTTAGATAAATTGTTTATTTTACACTTTAACTGTCTCTCATTAGTTAATTTATAGAATACCTAGTTATTTCAGAGAATAACTAGTTAAAATGTCAAATTATTAACATATTACACACTTTAACGGATACGATCAGTTATTTCATGGAATAACTAGGTATTTTATGAAATAACTGCATTATATACTTTAACGGTAACATATATATATTCAAGAATACATTTTTATGCTAATTCATACAATAAAGCTGCAGCATAGAAGCTCATACGTATTTGTGACGAAGCTTTCCTTTGAAACATTATCTGAAAAACGTTAGTCAATCATTCTACCTTTCAAAATTCCTATTGGAAGTTATTGGCTTCACAACGCTTAATATTCCTAAAATTATTTACACTTCTATAATTATTTCAGTTAAAGCCTATTGCGCCAACAATGAGAGTTTGAAAAATTTCTTAAATTATATAAATGCGTTTTTAAACTTTGCATATATTTATGTTTCTAATATTCATTAAATATGTTAGTTTCGTAAATAGAGTTATATGTTAACGAGTCAGAATAAACATCTGTCTTGTCATTAAAGCAAAAATGAACTTCACATCATATTAAAATTTTAGTGTCAGTGTTGTGTTCAGGAAGATCAATTCTGAGGAAAAAAACCTTGCTTTGGTCCATAGAACAAGGAAAAGCTTTAAATTATTCTTCTAGCTCTTTCATGTTAATGTAGTATACTGAGCTTTCTTCAGCAAAACGAAAAATAACTTAATGTCTTTTTTTCTTCTCTGATGTTTTACTTTCAAACATAATTGCGACTGTTTTTGCTATCATTACCTATTCTTTACGTTCGCATACTTCAGGAAAAAGGCAAAACACGCGAAATGTAGCTTAAAGAAAATCCAAACTCATTTGGTTCTGAATAATTTTATTTCGCTTGAAATAAATTCTAATAAAAACAACCCAATGGCATAAAATTATCTTTCACTGAAATATCCAGTTTAACTGGTAATCATTAGTACGGGGTCTCTTTCTGTGCGATTCTCTAGCGGGGGTCATACGTAAAACTTAACTTTTTTAAGCAATCATCATTTTACTATCTCACGAACTTTCAAAATATCAACGAAAAACATCGTCAATATTTGATCACGGTTGTTGATGACCATGAAGTTATACTAAACAACGCACGCGATAGCTTAAAAGGAGAGAGATGTTCTTATTTTTCTATTGCCGAAAGCTTACAATTATTGGAAAGTTAAAAAAATGATGTATTAGATCTGTCCCATCCCATTTCAAATCCTATTGTAATCCAAGGTGTATCAGTCATAACCCTAGTCCTATTTCTTTAATGCAAAGAATAAATCAGAAATTGCAAATTATATTTCCAAACTACGCATGTGTCAGGCATATTTATGAGTGGGTCATTTTCAGTTTATTGTACTATCTGTAATAGGTAGGTAAATAATAAAATTACATTATAAATCTGAATTCGAACATTGAACGAGTGAGATATTTTAGGCAACTATGACATGATTTGATATGAATTCTGATATATTTACTGTGAGTAGGTCGCGTGTAATCTAGAAAAGTTTTTTAAATACATAACATATTAACATATATATATATATATA
>KK119514.1:0-77716 GCA_000611955.2 Stegodyphus mimosarum | reverse complement strand
CTGTCCCTCAACATATTAGTGACTTTTGAGTGCACAGAAAAACTTGAAATATTTTTAGAAGCCGGGCTGCAAATGACGATGTTTTTCAAGCGATAAGAACATAACACAAGAAAGAGACAATAAAGTAGTTCAAAGCAAATTAACTAATTTCTTTTATACTATATAGAAATAAAAAATAAATAAAGTATATATAATGTAGTAAGTATGTATGAACTTCTTTGATTTTTTCACGAACCCATTTTTTACGACCACTCGGTTGTAATAAGGAGCAAATATCTCTGTCCGTTCACGCTCCTTATAACTGAGTTCGTCTGCATTTCTTCAATGGTCTGAAGAATATAAAATCTACATTTCGAAAATATTCTAGAAGGAATCCAGAACACATTATTCTAACGATTGCCATTTTTATTTGAAATTACCTGATATGGTATAAGTTAGTCATTATTTACTCTAAAATGCAGTTTGATAGGTTAAACGCTATCTGCATATTTTAAATTTAATTTAACATGTTGGATAGAATAGAATAGACATGAATAGAAATTTTCAAATGATGTAGTCGGAATCTTTTCTTCTTGAAGTCTATTTTATTAATTATTCTAGGATCCGATTGAGATTCTAAATGCTATTCTATATGCTGCACAGCAAGTCCACGAATTCCTTCCATCAGTAGATGTAATTTGTGCTTTTATATCATCTTCATCTGTCAGCCACCTGTACGGTTCTGCTCATTTAATTAACTGCTTGAACCCTACTGGGACTGTGAGGTGACTTATTGTCCCATATATTAAAATAATTGCAGATACAGAAAAGACTTTAAACAAGCCTTCTGATTTCAAAACTTTAAATGTAACAATTGCAAAACCTGTGCTTAGAATTCAATCTCTGCGCTTGAGAAAGTTCAGATTACGTAAAAAGTAAATTAAAATTCAGTTGTTATCAGCTCTAGAGACTCGCAACGTAGAAGCCTAACAAGCTCTGGCTCAGTTCTAAATTAGCTGCGCAATGTCTGGCAGACAGCTAGCAGTAGATAACATAATTCTCGGAGCTAGACGAGGAAATAGTAGAATGGACAGCTTCACTGCACTTTTTAACGTTCAAGAACTCCAGCTTACGTACATATATCTCATTTCCATCATGCTGAGAGCTAACGAAATGTAGAAGTAATAGTAAAGTTTAAATAATATGATACGAGTTAATTAACACGAAAATTACACATCTTTTGTGCAAAAGAGCTTCAACTCATTCTCAAAGAACAATTTATGATAGGACACTGATGAATAAATTCAATACCTTATTATGGAAAAAGAAAAGAAAATATTGCGCATAAAAGTAATCTTTTGCACTAATGTTTTATTAAGAGAAAATTTCTACAAACAAATTCCTAACGTTCGATTTATCTTAAATTGGAATATACCCCATAACAAAAAATAAATTATCTTTTTGTTTTCTTTTATTAAATTTTGTTTCCATGTAAGTTATAGGGTTGACATGCATACTGAACAAGTTCCGTGAATTTGTAATGCACAGTTTAAGAATAATCTAAATTACATATACTTTATACATGGTGTGTATATTCCACGATTATATTATTGCTATTACAGTGAAAAGAGTATTGTATGATAAATTTTACAGTAAACTGTGTAATTTAACTTTGTTCTTGTTGTTATGACTAATCTTGCTTGTCTGATATCAGAGAAAGTCTACGAAATTCATTGTGGCAAAGAGGCAAAACTAAGCAATTCCCCGCCCCTCAGTGTTGAAGGACAGCACGTTAGGCGGACGGGTCCAAGTGTCTCCACCCGTCTTCCCTTCCGCCAACCTTTCGAGAGCACTTTCGGCTCGCCGCATATTTAGAGGTCCTCTATGCCATACAACCAATATACATTTGCCAACATCCATGACTTGTACGGGATTCGAACCCCGATCTTTCGGTGCGGCAGTCAGCATCGTTCACAACTGCCCCGGTTGGGCGGCAAATAACTCTAAACTCAATAACTGATTTTGGCATAATTTGAGGGTTTCAGAGAACGTGTAAGACAATTCCACATTGAAAGGTTTTAAGATAAATTCGCATTTATTAAAAGGTAATAAAAGCATGAGAAAAACAAAATATTTTGAATGAACTTACATACGATTACAGACGAAACTGACATGTATTATATCTCGAATAAAGCTATCCTGCAGAAATTGCATAAAAAGCTCAACATTAATAAAATAGGGCAGAGTTACTTAGTTAGTACTTTGAGCATGATTATCGGAGTTACAGCAGGCATAGCCCTAGATGTTCATCTTGAGGTAAATTAGTTGAAAAACCCAGGTCCTTAAGTTTCTATGATAAATACTGAATCTGTTGAAGAAATGAGATACATATGTAAAAAGACGGTAATAAGGTATTTCTCCCGTCTTCTTCGCATGCTTTCGTGGTGTAGTAGTCAGCACGCTCGGCGCATAATCGAGAAGTCCGTGGTTCGAGTCCCGGAGACAGCTTTGCTCATTTTTCACCCCTCCTGCTTCGAAATAACATAATGCCTCCACAGAACTATCATAAAATCTAGTGAAATGTGTAAGTTGAGATATATTTATAGGAAGCTCAAAGGATGGACTTCATTTGCGAGATATTATCAGTTCGATTGTTGAGACGAAATGGACTTCCTTTTCTGTTTCTCTGAATAAAGAAGGGGTGCATTCTCTTTAGAAACACAATACACAGCAGACCAAATCAGAAAATTTATTAGTTAATTAACTAGTACACTGGCGTATTTCCACATACACGATTATCTCAATTGTGCAGTATACAGAAGTATGCCAGTTGTGGTGTGAAACGCCCAAATATTAATATGTATATTTCTCTGTTAGCTCTTCCTTCGCAGTGATTTGTTAGCAGTGTTGATTATGTCCATGAATACGTAATACTGAGATGAATTTTGAAGTTTCATACATGAATAATGACATGCTTTATTGCATAATTTCTGCGGTTTAATAAATGTAAATTATTTGGCTAGCTGGAACAAAAGAATTTTAATATCATTAAGGAGAATTAGAAATGCATAATTCTGATGTTTCAGCTTAGCGTGAAATATTATTAAACGGCCTCAGATTTATTTGCTCAATTATTCTGTTTTACAATATGTCCTGTTATGAACGTATAACAACCCTTTTACTTTAATTCACGAATTAGCGAATTTACGAGCGATTGAAATAAATTGAAAAGTAACTGAATTATTAACTATTTTCTAACTAACTTGTAGTTAACTAAATAACCTTTATTTATTAACTAACTAACATTTTTAACTTAACTTTAACAAACTAACAAACTTTTATTTTAATATATTAAGAGCGAATGAAATAAAAGTAACTGAATTATTAACTATTATCTAACTAACTTGTAGTTAACTAAATAACCTTTATTTATTAACTAACTAACATTTTTAACTTAACTTTAACAAACTACTTTTATTTTAATATATCAAGAGCGAATGAAATAAACTGAAAAGTAACTGAATTATTAATTAATGACTAACTAACTTTTATTTAACTAACCTTTATTTACTAACTAACTAACATAAACAAACTAACGTCTGTTTATTAACTTACTAACATTTATTTTAGCTTTAACTAGCTAACTAGCTTTAATATATTACAAGCGATTGAAATAATTTGAAACATAATTAAAATACTAACTAATATATAATAACTGTTATTTTTCAGATTTCTCGTACATGCAATTTCCGTGCCTTCAGACGATTTTGTAAAATTTTTCATTAGTCATTTTTAAATAAGTGTGTAAGGATTTTAAGTTTTACTAACGTTTATTTTATTTTAAACCTTTACTATTTTCGTTTATTTTCCATTTCCGGCCAGAATAAGCGCAAACAGATTTAGTGTATGCAAATGAGGTTGCAAATTGTAGAAATATTTAAGACATGGCTTTTGGCCAGGTAAAAGCAGTGAAAGAGCGATTTCTCGCGGCCTTTACCACGCGTGTGATTTTCGTTGTCTGCTTTTAAGGCCAGAACTTAGTTCTCGCTGATATTCGAAGACGTATTATAGTCTTTGTATTCTGCTCACTACATATGCAGTATTAAAGGGCCAATCTTCGCGTTGTATTTTCTTATGTTCTACGTTTTAGACCAAAAGTATTGGTTTTTCTATGCCTAAGTGCAGGGTGTCTGTACACTGTGAGAATAAAGAGTAAAATTTAACCCTCCTTATTATATATTAGTTTATTTTCTACACATGCACGAACATAGCTTTGAGTAAGCTCCCTGTTCTGATTAAGGACTCCAGTTATGTTTGCAAAATCAACCAGAAGGAACAGTGGTCTTGACAAGTGTTTTGGTTAAAAACAAAACTGAATTATTCGAAATATATTTATATATTTAAATAAATAAATATCAGGCGTGTTTCAAAGATTAATGATGACATAGTTAGTTCATCAGAGTGGCACTGACAGAAGCGTAATCATGCAGTTTCTAGCCACAAAAATGTATAGCAAAGGTGTGCAGAGAGATATCGATTAAATTAATTAAATCAAAGTATATGTGAAGATTTTAATTTCAGTAATATAGGCAGTAGTTTTTTAAGTATCGTAAACTTTCAAAGTCAAATATTCAATTCGCTGCATGGCATTTCTGTAGGAGTTATTATTTTTAAATATTCTGTAATATGTCCTTTCATATTATCAATACAAAACTGTGGTATATACGCTGAACTTACTTTTCAATTTAAGCATATGAACGTAATTCTTCATCTGATATCTATTTACAGCAATACGATTACTGCAAGATGTATGCATTACAGTCTTCTTTCAAACTTAATATTATTAGTATATTACGTTATTATTTAATATTATTAGTATTAATATATTAATAATTATTTAATATTATTAGTATTAATATACACAGTCCAGTCACATTAATGTGACCATCTGTCAAAAGCCAGAATAACCACCTTTCGCAGAGCGGACTGCTGCGAGACGTGCAGGAAGAGAGTCACATAGGTCCCTGAAGGTGTTCTCTGGGATGTTGAGCCATGCCGACTCTAATGCCGTGGCCAGCTGCGCTAGATTACGCGGTTGAGGATCCATGGCGCGAACAACTCGATCGAGATGGTCCCACAGATGCTCGATTGGGTTTAAGTCAGGTGAGTTTGCTGGCCAGGGGAGGACGGTAAACTCATCCTGGTGCTCTTCGAACCACGCACGTACACTGGCAGCTGTATGGCACCTCGCATTGTCCTGCTGGAAGATGCCATCATCCTGAGGAAAAACAATGCGCATGTAGGGGTGAACATGGTCCGCAAGGACAGATGCGTACTTGTATTGATCCATTGTGCCTTCCACAATGATCAGTGAACCTAGAGAATGCCAGGAAAACATTCCCCAGACCATAATGCTCCCGCCTCCAGCTTGGACCGTTCCGGCAATGGTTGCAGGGTGGTTCCTTTCAGAGGTTTCACGCCTTATACGCCAACGTCCATCTGTCCGATGGAGCATAAAACGCGATTCATCCGAAAACGCAACCTGTCGCCACTCAGTGGACGTCCAGCTGCTGTACTGGCGTGCAAATTCTAGCCTTCGCCGTCGATGAACAGCAGTCAGCATAGGTGCACGAACCAGGCGTCTGCTTCGGAGGCCCAGACGCAGCAATGTTCGCTGAATAGTACTTTGGGAGACACTTTTGGTAGCCCCTTGGTTCATTTTGGTGGTCAGTTGCTCAACGGTAGCCCGTCTATCTGCCCGAACGCATCTCCGCAACCGTCGTTCGCCTCTGTCATCTATGGCCCGTGGTGCACCACATTTGCCACGTCGCTGATTTTGGACAGTCCCATTTTGCCATGCACGGTACACTTTTACCACGGCGGCACGCGAACAGTTCACAAACTCAGCCGTTTCGGAAATGCTTCCACCCTTGGCCCGAAAGCCAATGATCATGCCCTTTTGGAAGTCGGATAAATCGCTTCGTTTCTGCATTACGCCAACGATTGAAATGTTTTCCGAAACCCTCACACACCCTTTATATACGCTCAACTGCACTGTGCTGCCACCTGCCTTCTGTGATTGGTTATTTAACTCTGACATGGAAAGTACGTGGTGGTCACATTAATGTGACTGGACTGTGTATTTAGTGATTAGTATTTAATATAAGAAATCGTTCATGAGACTAAAATTTTAGCTGATTTATAGCTGTACATAATTTCTCCGTCAATAGAAGTTAAAGGCATTCGTTATAAGATTGTAATGTTCCTAACCACTTTATCTATGCTGAACGTACTGGAAGCGGTTGAACTATATAGTGACTTATTCTTGAGTTCAAGTGTGAAAACATTAAAGTCCAGTGAAGGGTTAAAATACTTTTTTATTCACTCATATAACAACAGTCAGCCCCTTCTCGGGTTTACAAAAAAGCCTCCACTTGGCTTTAAACGCGAGATAAGAAAAATAAGAAACTAAACTTGTAGAATCATTAGGTTATTTGGAAGTAGGAGAGATGAAAAATGAGCAACGCCTTCGCCGGGAGTCGAACCACAGACCTCTCGGTTACGCGTCGAGAGTGCTGACCACTACGCCACGAAGGCATGCGAAGACGGCGGAAGAAATACCTTATATACTCTCCCCTTTTAAAGGGCAACTGGGCATTAGGGGCCCCAATCGCCAAATCCTGGAGTTGGAGAATCATCATCCACCTCCTTTTTTAGTTCAAGCGCCAGTGTAGAGAGATTAGGTTTTTTTTTTATTTTGAAGCAGGAGTTGTGAAAAAAGAGCAACACCTTCGCCGGGAATCGAGCCACGGACCTCTCGGTTACGCTCCTAGCGTGCTGCCTACTACACCACGAAGGCATGCGAAGAAGACGGGAGAAATACCTTATATACTCCCCCTTTTAAAGGGCAACTCGGGAGTAGGGGCCCCAATCGCCAAATCGTGGTGGTGGAGAATCATCGTTCACCACCTTTTAGTTCGGGTGCCACTTGTAGAGACATCAGGAATTTTTGGAAGCAGACGAACGAAAAATGAGCAACACCTTCGCCGGAAATCGAACCACGGACCTCTCGGTTACGCGTCGAATGTGTTGACCACTACACCACGAAGGCATGCGGAGAAGGCGGGAGAAATACCTTATAACCTAATGTCAAACTAAACTGACTTCCTCGAAGTTATACACAATTTTCTAGCGTAATTGGCATTTAAATTAAATTATCCGGCGAATAGCAGTAGCCACGTAAAATACGGTCAAGAGCAACGGAGTAGTCTGATGACAAACACGCGCCACCAAGGACTCCTAAGCTCTTCTGCTGAGTAAAGTGAAACTTCCTTTATATACTGTTCCTACCTTATTTACATTCAACGCGATACTAAAAACTCATTATGGTGGGCTGTTGTAAGTGGAAAACAAGAATTTTAAAAAAAAAGGGTTTCAAAATTAAATATAACCGTTAGAAAATTGAAATACACCTTGCAAGGTTTTCATTGTAATATTCATATTGTACTAAAGTTTATGAACTAATCTGACTATTAAATATTATACGTTTTCCTCAAACGTTCTCTCAGCAATAATATATGAACACATTTTATTTAATTGTTTGAGACAGAGAAGTGGAATTTTCTGTTAAAATGAAAAATATAATTGGCGTGATAAAAATTATGCAAAAGAAATGGAGCTATCGTAATTGCAATAATTTCAGTGATTTTAAGTTATTTTCGGCGGTTTGGCATTACTCTTCTACAATTTTCTAAAACTTTCGGAAAAAAAGTTCATTTTAATAAAGCAATAAAATTTATCCTACATCAAATAAAAATTCAGCTGATTTTTTTTTCCATTTTATTGCTCCTTAATAAACCTTTGATACATTTTATTTTTAATTTCACTTCGTCTCAACAGTTCTAGGTTTTCGGAAGATCTGATGTTTGTAATTCCTTTTTTCACATGGTTCGTAAAATTGCTTTGGGACTTTGAAATCTCGCAACACCATAGCAAAACGAATTCCTTCTTTTATCAGTGTCGTACTACATCTTTACATTACAAGACAGCTACGTACTAATTCAGACACTGTTCTCTGGCTTAGTGTCTTCGTGCAGCTAATATGGACTGCTTAAAATATCATACCACTTAAAATGTAAGGTTTACTGATACATCAAAGAAGTAGTGGAACATTTTTATTTTTTATATTCAATTTTTGTATACTTTAAAACGTTAAATTCGAAACAATTCAAAAAATACCTATAAAATACTCCTTATATTGAAAGAGAAATACTTTTTCCTGTATCCACTCGTTTATTTTATAAAAATGCTCAGCTTTAGGGATTAAAAAGTATGTCAAAGGGTGTTGCTGTTTCTTTGCTTTGCAAAAAAGAGAGCTAAAATGTATCCATTTATCTATGGTTCTCCTACATTTTATCATAAATTCTTAACAAGAATGTAACGCTTTCTTAGATATGGAGAATTTCTTTTTTTCGTTCTTTCTTCCTTTCTTTAAGTGTTAAATACTAGTTGTAAAATACTAGTAGTTGACCAAACAAATTAGGCATTTGCGTTGTGATTTAATTTTAAGTTTTGTTTCAATAACCCGAAGAGCCTTGCTACTGGTGAAACTATGTTGTGTTATCAGAAATTCAAGTAAACACATAAAATCAATAATACTAACTTAGTTTATTACTTTCCTTAAAACACTGATATCAATCAAATTTCTATTATTATAAAATTATACTAGTCCCCGGGAACTACCAACATTAATTTAGAAAACAAACTGCTAAACATTTATATGGGTTTTCACAAATATTGCAACTTATACAAGAACACTTCAATTCAAAAACTATTTGTTAAGGAATAACTATTTCCATGTGTTAAGATATAAATTAAAATTTTCTATTTCATTTGACGATTGTAAGGTTCTTACAGCTTATTCATCCAAGAACATGTAAAAATTCTAATAATTAAGTACAGAGTTAAATATTTATAATATTGCACCAAAAGGAAAAAATTTAGATTTTTAACAAGAACAAGTTAAGACTGCTCACAAATTTTCTTCAAATCTCAGCTAAATCAGCAAATCCTCAAAAGATATTAAAGATTTAAATTTTTCTACATTTCAAATTCTTTACAGCAAACATTTAAATAAAAAAAATCTTAAATTCTGATAATAATAGAATCTTTTAAAAAAAATCCAAGAAATAATTAAACCAGTGGATTTTGGATGAAAAAAAATTTCTTTAAGAATTTAAGTTAGTATTAAAAGTTCAAAAATAAACTTCTTATCTGAAGGATGATGTAAACTTAGAGATGCAGGACCGAAGACTTGGTTCGTCCACCGAAGGCAGCATGACGGAGACCGAACAGCAGATTTACCCGACGGCAGGAACTTGAAGCATCTATGGATGGCGGCTTTTCTGTATTATGAACTTCAGATTCATCAGGAAACTCAGGTCGGAACACAGGTAGCTTGACTAGTTGACTTTCTGTTCTTTTTAAATTGAAGGGGCAGACGGAGTCTGACGAGCAAAATTTTGACCAAGAAATTTCATCAAAAGGTAGAATTGGTGAAGAATAATTTTCCCTTTCATTTTGAAGTACGTTATTTTCGATTGTAGTATTAATTCCTTTTCATTGTTGAAGAACTATTAAAGTAAAGCTTAGAAGCCAAAAAGTAAGAAGCAAGTGAAAGGAGCCATAAGCCCCATCAAAAAAACAAATTCATCCTCCCTGTTGTAGAAACAAAGTGCTCAAGGCACCCGAGAAAATATCTTCTCGTCAACCGAAGGAAAACGCGAAGACGTCCCAAGAGAGCGCAATCCTTATTCATCCAAGAACATGTAAAATTTCTAATAATTAAAAACAGAGTTAAATATTTATAGTATTGCACCAAAAGAAACACAAATAAAAGAATCTACTATCACGCTCATCCAACTGGGTTACACCAAAATCCCCCTTATTAAGAAAAATTTAGAATTTAGACAAGAGCAATTTAAGACTGCTGACAAATTTAACCTAAAAGGCAGCAAATCATCAAAAAAATATTAAAGGTTTAAATTTCTCTACATTTCAAAATTCTTTACGGCAAACGTTTAATTAAAAAAAATAAAAATCTTAAATTCTGATAATAATACAATTTTTACTAATTTCAAGAAATAATTAAGCCAGTAAATTTTGAATGAAAATTTCCTTAAGAAGTAAAGTTAAAAAAAATGTGTCTTATCTGTCAGCAAGATGGAACCTTGAACGGTTGTTAGTTGAAGACTGAAACATTCGCGACTGGAAGATGTAGGAACGATGACTTGGATCGTCAGCCGACGGCAGCATGACGGAGACCGAACAGCAGAAGATTACCCGGAACGCAAGAACTTGTAGCTTCAACGAGTGGCGGCCTTCTGCATTTATGAACTTCAGATTCATCAAGAAAGCTCAGGTAGATGTATACATTCGGAACACAGGAACAGGTAGCTTCGACGAGTTGAGGCCTTCTGTTCTTTTTAAATTGAAGGGGCAGACAGAGTCTGAAGAGCAAAATTTTGACCATGAAATTTCATCATAAGATAGAATTGATTAGATTCGATTGAAGTATTGAAGAAAATTCGATTGAAGTACTGAAGAAGATTCGATTTAAGAATATTTCCTTTTCATTTTGAAGAACTATTAAATTGAAGCTTAAAGGCCAAGAAGTAGGACGCAGGCGAAAGGAGCCATAAGCCCCATCAAAAAGGCAATCTCATCTTCGCTGTTTCTTAGAAAACAACGTGCTCAAGGAACGCGAGAAAAACTTCTCGTTAGCCGAAAGAAAAAAAAAGAGCGAAGAGCTGCTAAGAGACTGAAAGCCTACCTGCACAGCCTTTTTGTCAGGTCCGGACACCAGATATCGCCAAATCTCGCCAAAAGGGTGAATAAATCCTAAACTCTACACCTCGAACAAACCCCTGCTACAATCGTCCAAAAATCGAGGAGTTGAGTAGCTGAAACAAAAATTCGAATCTCGCCAAGCCCGCCAAAGGAAAAACCAAGAATTCGACGCAAGCGTGGGAAAACTAACAAACCCAAAGCAACGGACAAAATTTTTCTGCATCCAATGATATAAGTTAAATGAGAATCAACCTAAGTTAAGTAATTTTAAATCAAGTTTATTACGTAGGAAAGCACCTAATTCCATTGTCTGTTTCAACGCGTTTACGAGTAACCAGTGGAAGAGACGTACGAATCCTAAAGTACCAAAACCCCTAGTTAAAATTAAACTAAAGCAAATATAAATACAAGATATTAAATAAAATAACGTTGTGTATCATAAATTTAGAATAATGAAAATTAAATCTTAAGTCAAACTTAAATAATTAAGTGTTACGTGAAAATTGCTACACAACATAAGGAAGAAACCAATTCAAAGTCCGATTTTGTTCGAAGAAGAAATTAAAAAAGAAGAGGTGATATTATCAAAATATTGACATCTGTGGCAGTACATATTACGGTAAATGGTGTAAACTACTTTCTCACATACAAATAGGGTTCGAATTCCGAGTCTCTTAATTTTTGTAAAGATGGCTGTTTGTAATTGTGCCGCGTTTATCGTGTAAAGAAGTATTAAAATAATTTTATTAGCATCCTCTTGCTAGAGTTGTGAAAGACTAAATTTTCTGATTCCAGTTACGTAATAATGTTTGGCAATTATTAAAATTATTTTTTAGCAGTTAGTATTTTTTAGCCCATAGCATGGCAATTTGGGCATTTTGCTCGGTTCACTATAAATGTCCATTTCAACTTTCAGATTGTTGCCACCAAATATTATTGTCCTTAATTATATTTAAAGAAATTGTGTACCTAGAGACTTCAAATTTTGAATACGAAAATCCTCCAACAGAATATGATCACCTGGAAGCACGAATTTGGAATTTTGCTTATTGTCTGTTTCATATTTTATACAACTTTAACGAGTTTTTGATTAACAAACGCAACGATTTCAAAGCGAACAATGACCACACTAAGCGAATAAAACCTTTTTTATCTCCAGTGCGTGAGAATTTCTATCGGAATTTCTAAATATATTTAGTTTTTAAATATTTTTATCCCAAAGGTACACTAGCCCAATTGCTGTCGAAACGTGCATGTGTGTGTAAATGAAAAAAGCTCCTTTGTGCGTAATATAAAATCTGAAAGCTTTCAGATTATTAGTTCTATGGGGCTTTGTCCCTGAAGAACTATTGCTTTCGTTTTGCGATTTTGCCTCGGTTCTCTATAAATGCCGTTTCACTTTTCAAATTGTTGTCACCAAATATCATCGCCCTGTATTATATTTAATAAATTAAATAATGAAGAATCTGCATAAATGTGTGTATATTTCTCGCATTCTGATAAAACAACGGTACCTAGAATTTTACGTAATCCTCCACCTGAATATCGGCATCTGGAAACTCAAATATGGAATATTATCGATTTCATATTTTGTAAACCTTTAACGAATTTTTTATTAACAAACCCAACTATTTCAAAGCGAGCAATGAAAACACTGTAAGAAAAAAGAACATTTTGCCTTCAGCAGATGAGACTGTATCGAAATTCTAGATGTGCTGAGTTTAAAATTATTTTGGGATTTTGCTGTGCAGTTGAATTTTATGGTTTAAGTGCGAAGAATATGATATTTAGTAAATACAGAAAACGTTAAAAAAAGGCCCCTTTGGGCGTAATATAAAATCTGAAAACTTTCAGATTTTTATTTGAAAGGGGAAAACAAAAAACATTAAGACCTCACTAAACAGAGAGCATCAAGTTTTATTTTTATTTATAATTTATTATTATTATTATTATTATTATCGTTATTATTTCTATCCTACTTTACTAGATTTTAAAAATAGGAGGTTATTCTTAACTGTGGGTACCGCTGATTTTGCTGCCTGACATCTATGAAAGAGCTAACGAGACATTTATTAGTGCTCTAAAAGTGTTTAAGAAAGTTAGAGATCCATTCATTCCAACTTACGTTAGGATCTTCTTTTAACTAAAGTACAGCCCTATCAAAAACAAAATTAGAGTAGCAGCTCTACAAAAGCTTGTAGAGTTTATACGAGAACACCAAGCTTCTTTATTATCAATTAAGTTTCGTAACAACCTCAAGCCATGGTTAATGAAGTTTCTGTTAGGTTTTATGTGATTATATTTTAGAAGTTTCATCTTATGTTTAACGGTTTCGTAGTACCTAAGGCGTAATGGGAGACCGCACATTCAGTTAAACAATGTTAAACGAATTACGCACACTGCGCATGCCTAGAAGAGAATTTGGCGCAATTACGACTTTGGCGTAATATTAAAAGAAGATAAATATGGTACATGGTTGATGCTCTGTTATCTGGACGTAAACAGTTCGGGGTTTTAAAACTTGTTAGGTTGTACGTTGCTTCATTCCTTACGTGTAAATATCAATTGTAAACTCCCCAAATTTTCGTTTAAGAAGGATTACAAAACTGAGAACATTACATGATGCTGTTTAGGGATTGTACTTCTGAGAAATAAAAGCAATCGATTATTTACCCTGCGTTCCATTCATAAATACTTTAACAAATTAAGGAATATATCTAGTTTAAATGACTGAATTAAAGACAAAGAAATTATTACAAATAACTGATACTAAATGTAATGTTTATGAACAAAATAAACCAAAATGAAATGAAACAGAAGCAAGTGCAATAAGCACAAAAAAAAAGTGTCCGTAGTATTGCAATCGTAAAGAGTTGTTAAGGCCTACATGACGAACAGGCTTGTGTAGCGTTGTTTACTTTTATTCGCTAGTATTTTCTCCCACGACAACGGTACACTATTGAGCATGCGCAGTAAGCGAAATTCGTTAGCATTGATCAACTCAATGTGCGGTTTGCCATTACGCATACCGTAGGCTATAATTCACTTAAGGCACCACTAGTTTTTGCAAATAGCCAATAAATGTTCGAGAGAAGTAGGCCTAAGTTATTTTACACTGCAGAAGGTATGGAATTACAGACATCATTGTTGATCAATAATTAATACACTTCTAATGCACCTATAACTGTTCATAATTTTGTTAGCATTTAGGAACTTAAATGACAATACATTATCTGTTTTTATTATTATTTCGTATGACATAATTAGACTAGGACACGCTTGGAAAAATTAGCTAATTTTCAATAACTGTTTTCATCTTAAAAGGAAAATAAATGCACGGATGTAATGTTATAACATGTGAATGTGAATGAAATACAGGAATAATGTTTACCTGAAAGAAAGCAAAGCATCGTTTTGAGATATTTATACTGTATTTATATTTTCCCATTGAATTTAACAAATGATAAATACTGACCTTTAGAAAAAAAAGATGTTATGTTTGTAATATAATGAAATTTGATTTTTAGGTTAAATTTGTGTTTTCCATTGCCTACTCTGATTTTAAACAAATTGTTCAGACTAGTTATTATTATCATAAATATTCAATGTTAGCATACAATTAATTTAAATAATGAAAATACAGGAAGTAATAACAGATTTAAATAATGTTTTTAATGCCTTCATTACATTACGAGACATACGCGAAATAAAGTAGAAAGACCAATTCGTCATTTTAAATAAACTTCATTTTAATTAATATATTCAGTGTGGAGTTTAACAAAATTACAAAGTCACTGAGACTTAGGTAAGACTGATTTGTCTATAGTTCAATTTCAAACACTTGTTGCCCGAAGCGTTGAGATCTGTGATTGCTGATTTTCACATTCTCATTTCCATTATTTCTAAAGTTGCTAAATATTAACTAATTGCAAATGCTATAATGTTTTAATGGTATGTTAGCAGTTGTTTCTCATTTCATATATTGATTCCCAAAATGTGCGCATGCAATAAAGCATAGTTTTAGTGTTATAGGAAATGTGACTGTCATTAATCAGTAATGAAAAAATTGTTTATACAGAACAGAAACTATTCATATTTGATTAGGATGAATCCATTTACACGGACTGTAAGCTCTTAAATGAAGGCCCATATAATTTGATCCCTAAAAATCCTTCACCTTCGAACCTCTCAAAAATAAAAATCTTCATATATCCTTCCGACTCGCTTACAAAATTCGCTTATCCCATCTGCTTCGTATTGGGCATGACTATATGCTCTTCCCGAATTTCTTAAAAGCGGTATCTTATTTCGACCTATTGTATCTAAATTTTAAATATTTTATAAGGTATTTCTCCCGCCTTCTTCGCATGCCTTCGTGGTGTAGTGGTCTGCATGCTCGAAGCGTAACTGAGAGGTCCGTGGTTCGATTCCCGGCGAAAGCGTTGCTCATTTTTCATGTCTGATGCTTCGAAATAAACCTAATGTCTCTACACTGGCGCCCGAACTAAAAAGGTGGTGGAAGATGATTCTCCACCACCGCGATTTGGCGATTGGGTCCCCAAAACCCCAGTCGCCTTTTAAAGGAGGAGTATATAAGGTATTTCTCCCGCCTTCTTCGCATGCCTTCGTGGTGTAGTGGTCTGCATGCTCGACGCGTAACCGAGAGGTCCGTGGATCGAATCCCAGCGAAGGCGTTGCTCATTTTCCATGTCTAATGCTTCGAAATAAACCTAATATCTCTACAATTTCTTACCCGTTATCTATGTGATTTTTTTCTAGATTTTTGGTTTATATAGTTAATAACATTTAGATCATAAAACATTCAACACCTTTTATAAAAAAATTAAAATATATTTCCCCTAGAAATTTCATTACGGTTTCTTTTAATGTAAAGTCTGTATTAAATAATGTTCCAGCGGAAGAATCTGATCTTAAATATCTGAACTGTCGCTCAGATATCTGAAAACTAGATTTCGAGAATTTAATTTTTCACGTATCAAAATTGAAGAGTTAATTTCATTTACTCAGTTTGTTGTTGTTGTTGCTCATGCTCACTTGTCTGACAGAGTCAGCCCAAGCCCACGAGACTTCACGTGTCAAGGAGAACCAGATTACGCCTGTCGTTGACAACAACCTTGAGCACGTAACAGATGACAGTGCGATTTGGCTCAGTTCCGCCCCCAGTTTTGATGGAGAGCACCCCGAGGGGACGGGTTCGCAGCTCTGCCCCCCTCTCCCCTTCCACCAAACCACATGAGAGGACTTTCGGCTCGCCGCATATTTAGAGTGCCGCTATGCTGCACCGACACTATGCATTTACAAACATCCATGCCTTCTCCGGGATTCGAACCCTAGCCCTTCGGCACGACAGTCAGCGACGCTAACCACTATACCGGTTGGGCGGCTCCTACTCAGTTTAAAACAAACAAATGCTATTTTTCAAAATGCGTATTACCACCAAACTGAGGGATTAGCCATGGGAAGCTCTCTCAGTCCTATTTTTGCTTATGTTGTAACGACATTAGGTTATTTCGAAAGCAGGAGACATGAAAAATGAGCAACGCCTTCGCCGGGAATCGAACCACGGACCCCTTGGTTACGCGTCGAGCATGCGGACCACTACACCACGAAGGCATGGAAAAAAGGTGGGAGAAATACGTTATATACACTCCTTTTAAAGGGCGACTGGGATTTGGGGCACCTAGTCGCCAAATCCCGGTGGTGGAGAATCATCATCCACCACCTTTTTTAGTTCGGGCGCCAGTATAGAGAAATCAGGATTTTTCGGAAGCAGGAGACATGAAAAATAAGCAACGCCTTCGCCGGGAATCAAACCACGGACCTCTCGGTTACGCTTCGAGCATGCAGAATACTACACCACGAAGGCATGCGAAGAAGGCGGGAGAAATACCTTATGATGCATATATATGCATAATTATGAAACCAAATTATTTGAAACAGTAAACTCCCCCTTTTGGCTCTGCTACGTTGAAGACACGCTTACATTCTTTCATGGTAATAAAGAAGATTCAAATAAAGTTTTCTCAATAATTCCCTTGATCTTTTTATTCAATTCACTTTTGAAGTTGAGATACCCAATTCCCCTTCGGTTGCTCGACGTCTTGTCACACGAAATGATCTAATTTCAGTGCTACTGTATGTCGTAAACTTTCATCTGTTTGCCTTCTACCACACTTCAGAACCTGTCATCCTACTAAACGTAATTTAGTTTCTTTTTATTCTTTCATTTTCCCAACACTCCATGTCCTAAAAATTAAACTACCTTAAAGCTGCTGCTATTGACAGAGGTTTTCTACCTAGTATTATTGACCAAGCAGTTACAAAAAGTATCGTCTGAACAAAAAGCAGTCTCTTGTTTTATGAGATTATAAAAATTCTATAGTCATTCTTTTCTTGCCCTCTATTAGCTATAAAATTTGACGCATTTTACATAGTTTTTCCTCTACCAATAAAATTCGCAATTCCATACTTTAAAGACCTGGATTTGAATCTTCGGGATAGATGCAATATTCCTTGCCGCTGTGTTTTAATATACATTGATCAGACTAACAGAAACATAACATTAACCGTGGTTAATAAAACCTTCACACTAAGGAACATAAAACATATATTAGGGAAAAAGAAGAAACGTAGAAATCTTCTTCTATTTCTCAATCTTGTTGGACAAAGAGTTATGCTTTTAATCTTTCTGCAACTAAAATTATTCAACAAACATCTTCATTCGGCGAATTAAATTTTCTAGAGGCTTTTCAAATTCATAAAAATCTTTCAGCTTTACTTAATGTACCGAATTTACCCTCAGCTGTGAAAGAATCGCTTCAATTTCGTCAAGATACGGCGCCAAAAGCTATTTTTTTTTGTTGGAACTTTGTCGAATTTTCAATCGTATTTTTCTCATTGGCAGTCAGTAAGCACAAGCTTGTCTTTCATCATTTTCACTTCTGCAGCCGAAGAAGTTCTGTAGTAAAATTTTTCGAACAATAATGAAAGTTCTAAAAATCAACGCTGATTTCTATGTAGATTCATTAGGTTATTTTGAAGCATGGGACATGAGAAATGGGCGATGCCCTCCCCGGAACTCGGAGCGGAACCTCACAAATACCCGCCGAGTATGCTACCACGAATATATGCTGGGAGGAAGAAGAAAATACCTTTTATTCTCTCCCTTTTAAAGGGTGACTGGGGATTAGGATATCTAGTCGCCAATGCCTGGTGGTGACGAATTATCGTCCACCACCCTTTAGTTTGGGCGCCATTGTAAACTCACTAGGTCTTTTTTTAAGCAGGAGACATGAAAAATAAGCAATGTGTTCGCCGGGACTCGAACCTGGACTTCTCGAATGCGTGTCGAGTGTGCTACCGTTACACCAAGAAAGCCTGCTGGAAAGAGGGAGAAAACAGCTTGTAACTGTTATTTGAGCATCTTATAATTAAGCTTTGTTTTTAAAAAGCGTTATTTCTTGCCACTTTACATGAAATTGACTTAATAAAAGACACTGATAGTATTTATTTTATTTATTTTTTTTTAAACTTTACGCTAAAACACAGGTAGAGGCTATTTCGTCACTGCATCTACGTTTTTATATATGTATATCTACTCTCAAGTTTGTGGCCTAAAAGGGTTTATATGGAAACTGAGGTTAAAAGTTACAGATGCGAGATCGGCATCATCTGACTCGCACTTCGCCTTCGGGCTTCGAAATTCAGCAAAAAGAGGTAACGAAATTAAAGGAAATCTATTAACTTTGTCTTCCGTGACTTTACTATTACACGAGGGATAAATCTATCTTAACGATTTTTAGCTAACTCTTGTGAGTGACAGAATAAACTAAAGCTGTAATTGAATGTTTGTACTCTTTTTCGAAAAATGTCAATCCACTGCTAGATAACGTATGATGGGAATTGTGTCCTCCAGCTGACCTTCCATGGCAGAATATTTCACTAAAGACTTTCTTAACACAATTCATCATTTACTAGATCATCTCTATGCTCTTTAATAGATAGGACTATGACACATTTTTAGGTTTCCATTTACTTTTTCTGAAGAATAGAATGAAATAGATCTATGAGAAAGCTGTGCATGCCCTCTCATTTTAAAAGTTAAATAAATTTTAAAATTCCCTACGTCTAATTCCCGTCAGAAGAATTTCGATGAAAGGGAATAAAAATAAGTGATATAGAATTAATAATTCGTTTGAAAATGTGGGTATCAGTACAAGAGCTGAGATGAAGAATATACAATCTATGATAGTAGTATTTATGGTACTATTCCTTAGAGCGGCATCAGTTAAAAATGCGCCTCTTTTGTTTTTGGCCACCAATCGTTGGCAAGTACAAAATTATGACATAATAACGGAGTTCAAAAGACTAAAAAAATTACTTCTGTAAAAATTAAATTTTTTAGATGTCATAATTCTTAAAGAAAGTAAAAGTTTCTTTTTGCTTTTTTAATCTAGAGTATTCTACACATAAATAAAAAATAACAAAACAAAACGAAATTTAATCTAAGCAGGTGGCATAAAATTACAAATATCATTAAATTATTACAGAAAAAATTTCGGATTTTGAATATAACCGACACCACATAAATTCTATCAAATATGACTCTGAATGATGGCGAGCAGTGCCCCGCTGAAATTTATTTCTCCATTTATCACTGCCCCAAAATCGCTCCGCAGTTTGGGTACGGCATCCGGTTTCGGGGGTCTGAAAAATTATAACTGTAATTCACAGTGTAAAGTTGAGCATCTCGTAATTCTTCTTTCTTATATCCTTTCCAGTAGTATGAAAATATTATACTGCCATCTGCAATGTTTTCCTGGATAGCAGTCATCAATGTTGTAATACAACGATCGGGAACGGCGACCAGAAAACATTCTTTGCTTTCGCGACATAAATTCTCGAATACCCATTGTTCCGGAAGAACATATCCAATGTTGTTTTTTCGGTTACAGCCGAAAACATCCCGGCAAAAACATAGCGGACGAAAACGTTGCGGAGAAAACAAAGCAAGGCGAAAACATCGTGGTACAAAACATCGTAGGAGAAAATAAAGAAAAGAGAAAACATCGCAGTTCTAAAACATCGTGGTGCAAAATATCGTCGTCGAAAATAAAGCAGTTCAAAAACTTCGCAGTTTAATAATATCGTCGTCAAAAATATCGTGGTAAAAAATAAAGTACCTACAAATCCTCGCATGACGATAACTTCGCAGACATGCGTTTTTCAGGCTTTAATAATTCTTAATGGATTTTCGCATAGCGTTTTATGAGAGCAAGGTGGAAAGAAGGATATTTTTTATATTTATATTTTTATTAACTAATAAATATTTAAAAAGCAAGAAATTTAAACAAAACAAGAAAACATTTTCACTATAAGAGTATCAGATTAACGAAAGTGAAGAAAATAATATCATATTAACTTAGCAATTTTTTTATAGATAAGTTCATGCAGTTACTTATCTTTCTTTTTCTATTCTTTTTTAGATTATACTTTTCATGAAACATTACCAGTAAAACTTTATTAAAAATAATTTATTAATGACCTTTGTTAGTCAGAAATTAAGTGCTATAAATTGCGTTAATTTTCTATGTTTAAGTTTCCATAACATTTTCATCAAATATTTATTAGTTAATAAAAAATATGATAATGAAAATTATCCTTCTTTCCGTCTTGCGCTCACAAATATTTATGCGAGTTTTTACAATTATTAAACAATCATTAAATTTTACTATTATTAATTCCTGAAAAACGCATGTCTGCGATGTTATGCTCATGTGATGATTTGTAGGTACTTTATTTTTACCAAGATATTTTCGACGGCGATGTTATTCCTCCGAGCCCCATACTCCTGTTAATATTGGTTCCTTTAATATGTTAAATTCCATTTTAAATCAATAGCTTAGTTTTTGAACTCCCTTTGACCACATAGAAACAAATGTAACAAACTGCTTGATATCTGCGCAACAGAAATATAACTCTATGGAAAGTTAACAAACCTCTTGTTAGCTTCCAAAATTGAGAATTATTACATCATTACCCCGCAAGGCACTTGCAGAAACCTAATGCTTCACTCGCTTCTAGAAAAAATAGACAAGAACAAGTTCCCTTAATTTAATGGCCCTGTGAGACGAAAAACATGTTTTCTCACGCAGTTACAGCACGGATTTCTATTAAAGACTTAGGCAAAAGAAAATTTATACAGCTTTTCTTTTTCCAGAACTCAGCTGCAAAACTTTTCTTTTTCCAGAACTCAGCTGTTTCCCTTTCTTTCAACCTTTTTCTAAATTCCGAAGCTCTGAGAATATTACCAACCAGGGATAAAAATTAACGATTTTAATAGCCCATACTTAAGATAAATTTTTAAATAAATTCTTTAATATCACTGATATTAATTTATAAACCGTTCAAAAACAAACGAACATAGGAAGTTTTGATGTGTACGCACTGCGCACTAATAGAAAATCACGCTTTATATGTGCAGGCTGTTCTCACATTTTTTAGACGATGTATATTGTATTCACAAAACTAAATTACGTAAAATTCTTGTGTTTCAAATGTTCTATTTGATATCCCTTATTCTGAACTAGCTTTCGACACCGCAATTTCCAGGATAATAATGCCTTTTGAAGCGTCAGAAGAGGTATTCTATCCCATTCCTCCCGAACAGCTTTCCAGAGTCCCGTTAGGGTTTTGGGACAACGTTTGGATAACGCAGTTTTTAAACGTCCGAAAGCACAAAAATCCATAGGTGAGACATCGGGAGATTTAGTAGGGATATCAGCAAAGGGTATGGCTTGATACCAGCTTTTTGTTCCATTTCTTTTAGGAAATTTACAGTGGATTTTGATGTGTGATTGCTAGCTTTGTCCCGATGGAGTCTCACAGATGGATGGCACAGTGGGTAAAGCGATGGTATTTCATTCAGAAAAATTGGTGATAAAATATGTTCCTGATAGCATTTGGAGTTAATCTGGACATTTTTTTGCACTGTTTTTATTTTTAACTTGCCATTGTAAGAAAAACCAGCAACAATCCTGAATCTCTTAGAAAAACTTTCTTTCGATTCTTCGAACCATGTACTTAAATTTTTTTCTTCCCTTTTATGACAATAAACGGCTCTTTTTTTGTTATAATCATTTAAATACACCCATGCTTCATCTATTGTGACAATTGTTTTCCAATTTTCTTTGAATAAGTGTTTCTCATATAGAATTCTGCAGCGTGCCCTGCGTCGAGCGATATGTTTCGGAAGAAGACGATGCACATTGCGTTTTTTCGCTTTCTTAAGATTTAAATCAACGTTTATCATTTTGTTTACAGTGGATACAGAGCATTTTAATGATTTTGCAACTGTCCTTTGACTAAGGGGAGTTTCTTTTAACATTAAACAACGTACCTTTGCAATAGTCCAAGATGTCCGTTTTTTCCTTGGATACATGTTTGGAATTTTTGTCCCACTCGAGGCTCCAATTTGACGTTTGTTTCCTTTCTTGTTGATTATATTACGTATCGACGCTTTAGATATCACAAAACCATGACTCTCACATCGTTTCTTGATAACGGAGTATGCATATTTCTCTTCGGAAAGAGCGTAAATGTAGCCTTGGAACCACTGCTTTGTTAAATTCGCCATTTTGAATAAAAACAAAACTTTCAAGCCACAGACGATAATTTTGACTTTTAAAAACATAGTGCAATTGCAATTACTTCTTTTGCAGCAAACGATGTTTTATTACCGTTTGCCAAAATCGTCTAAAGAGTGTGCGAACAGCCTCTGTATGGAGAAGCACAGCATACTATAGCACTGAGGCAAGTGCAGCTTTTTTTCCTACACTTGGCATTCAGAATCATTCGAAGGTACGGATTATTAAGCATTGTATTAGAGCGGGAACTTAACGTGCTGAAGCGCGTTTGGGTTTTGAACTGATTAACTGGCCATACGATTTTGCAGACGGTTAATGTTTAAATTTATTAATAGTAAGATTTTGTTTTTATGGAAATATAAAAGAAGTATTTCATCAATATAAAGGAAAATGTTTTAGTGTGGTAAAGTAATTTCGGTGATGTATTATATTTATAGAAATAATTCGCTGAAAAATAATTTTGTTTTGTTAAACAAAAAAGAAACGAATTTTAACAGAACAGTCCAAATTTTACCATTCATTGTGTCTTACAGACAGTATATAAATTATATCTGTAACACCATATCCCTGGTTTTGTTTTTAAAAATTGTGAAGATGTTTTTCGCAGAATATACGATTTCCAAATGTTAAAAACAATTAATAAATATAATTTAATTCACTTACCGAACAAGAAACAGTTCGTTTTGTTGTGGCAGCGTGCAGTGAAATCCTCTGCACGTGGAACGTTCGGTTTGTCGGCACCAATGAGCATCCTGATGACTCATCCTGATGTCATCCGGCTGATGATGAGGCAACGCAGCGGCGGGCGCCGTGTGATGCTACGTTTGCTGAAAATATAAGTTTTTCGTGTAAGCCCGAAACGTTGCTTTTTCGCCGCCGACATGGCACCATAAAATACAAGACATGATTTTTGCTTCAGTGCAAGTGGAATTCTCATAAGTTTAGCTATTTTTATAGTTATACCTCGACTACTCGCAGGTAAATATTTTATTTATTGTATTCTTTAAATTTATATTCATAATAAATAACCCATTTTAGAATGGAGAACTCAGATGTCTCAATAATTAGAGATTTATTGGAAAATCCATTTTCGAGACGAGACGTTACTACAAAAAACGAAATAGTTAAATTAAGTAGACAGATGCCGGATATTATTCTATCGCAAAACGTTAAGATTAAAGAACAATAGTATGTACGACATTTTCAAAAATCTATTTATGAAAAATTTAAATGGTTTACCGGTTGTAGTGAATTGAATAAGTTGTACTGTTGGTCATGTTTACTTTTTGTTGTAATTCAAAAGGATAAGAATATTTAGACAAAACAAGGCTACAGTGATTTAAATCATCTCCACGAAGCTGCAAAGAAAAATGAAAAAACAGAATGTCACATAAATGCCGTAATACTATTAAAAACATTTGGTACCGCCTGAATAGATTTAATGTTAGATCAACAAAAGGCTTCATCGATTGTTCAACACAATGAAAAAGCAACAAGAAATAGAAATATTCTCAAGCGATTAATAGATGTAGTTTGTTACTTAGCAAAACAAGAATATGCACTTCGTGGGCACAATGAGAATATAAATTCCCTTAATCGAGGAAATTATATAGAATTAATAACTTTAATTAGTAAATATGATGACCTTTTAGCAACCCATCTAAGAACTGCAACTGTATTTTCTGAAACCTCTAATAGAATACAAAATGATAATATTGCATCGATAAAGAATATTGTAATTTCAGAAATTAGAAATGAGGAAAAAGAAACGCCATTCGTTGCTATTATGCTGAATGAAACATCTGACATATTTCACAAATCTCAATTATCGGTTGTGCTACGATATGTTAATAATTGTAGTGCACCAGTGGGAAGATTTTTGTTTTTTAAAGATGTTAGTGGTGATCGTTCAGCGGAAGTTTTGTGTAATGTTGTGCAAGAAACGATTTTGAGTTGGGGGTGTGAGATTAAACTGATTACTCAAGCGTACGATGGGGCGGCAGTCATGGGAGGAGCGTTGAATGGGACGCAGAAAAAAGCAAAAGACATTTTCCCAGAAGCTATGTTTGTGCATTGTTGCGCACATGTACTTAATTTAGTTCTGTAGAAATCTGTATTGTTTATAAAAGATTGTAAATTATTTTTTGCATTAATTTCTGGCATAGCCTCATTTTTTCGGTGTCTACAAAAGAAATCATGTTTTAAATGGAATTATTAAAATAAAATTTCCAAAATTAGCTACAACACGTTGGAATTATTCATCTTGTTATCTCGTTTGGTAAATACCGTAAAAAGTGAAAGGCAAGGCCTATCTGATTTATTTGAAAATATTATTGAGAATCCAGAAGGCTGGGATAACGATACAATTAATATTGCAAAGAGTTATCACATGTTTTTTGAAGAATTTAACGGTAATTTTCTCCTAAATATTTTTGCCAAATTGTTTAGTTATACCGATGTTCTATTTGATATTTTACAGAAAACTAACTTAGATATAGCATATTATAGTCCAACAGTAGAGGAAATAAAAGATGCAATTCAAAATATGCGAACTTCTGTTGCATTTGATGAAGTTTATGAAGAGACTATTTCTGTAGTGGGTCCCCCAAATTTAAAAAAACGTCGTGTAAATTTACAAAACTCAAGTGTAGACCAAGACCAACATTTTAAAAATTTATATTATGGAATAATGGACACTATTTATTGTCAGTTAGATGTCCGTTTTAAAAAATTAAATTCGCTCAAATTTTTTGAACTATTGATTTTCAGGTTTTTTAAGAAATATCAAAGTAAATTTCCGGATGAATGCCTTAATTCGTTAAAGAACGCTTATGCAAAACATTTCGATTTTGTAAAGCTAACCAATGAATTATGCGTTCTTTATCGTAGTGAATCATACCACGAAATGAATTTATCGAAACTTATTCAGCATATAATGCTGAATGATTTGACAGATGCCCTAAGCGAAGTAAATAAATTAGCACATTTAATTTGTACAATTCCATTTTCAACTGCTTCGGTGGAGAGATCATTTTCAGCATTGAAAAGAGTAAAAAAGTTATGCACGCAATACAATGAGCCAGGATAGATTAAGCAATTTATCTCTAATAACAATAGAAGAAGAAATGCTACACTTATTACAGTCAAAACCAGAGTTTTATGATCATGTAAATAAAGGTTTTGTTAGTAATACGGATAGACGTGTGGATTTTGTGTACAAATGAATAATAAAAAGTTAAAGAAGTGTTTAATGTACGTTTTTATGGTTTTACTATTATTATTGTTGTTGTTCTTTGCACACCCTGCATGAAAACCTACCGCACGCCGCTGTATTCTAGTAACATATTTGTTTTCGGAAATTATAGAAATTACTTCGAAGTCATAATCATGAAAAAATCTTAACACCCGTAAAGTCTGAATTTTTATATTGTTTGGCTTGAGATTATGGATAGGAAATATTGCAATAACTTGTTCATTTGAAGATAAGATTGAAGAAATTATAAAGGTTTGAATTGTAGTAGCTTTCTGAGACATATCTGTACATGACAAATCTGCAATTTTAGCATTCTTGTAAGTAACAGTAGGCTTAATATATGTCGAGTAAAAGATTCCCAACCTTTTCATTATTTTGTAGTTGTGAAGATTTATGAGATAAATACTTTATCTTTATACTGAGATAAATACGTTATCTCATAAGTACCCAACATTTAATGCTAACTTTTCTAAGTAGGAAAAATGCGTTTAAATCAAGAACAAGCTCTCTCGCTTTCAAGAATAATGCGTAGGGCTGCTATAAAATAATGTGGAAGTTCTGTTTAGGTTGGGCGTTTAGCTTCCAATAATGAAATCTATTCCCCAAAACAATTCAATCGGTATATCATAATCTGCTCTGATGTATTTTCAGAACACTTCTGAAGAGCTTCAGTTACCAAATCGAGCATTTCTTCGACTGTTTTTGAGGTTTTCTTATAACTGTACAAATAATTTTAAAGATTTTCAAATTTTGACCATTTATTACATAGTTCATCTTTTCCCCAAAATTGTTCAAGCATATTTGTTATCTTTAAACTTTCTCGAAAAACTGAAACACTTAAAATCATGTTCGTCACAGTACTCTCCATAAATATGATAATTTATTGTTGTAAAGTTTCAAAAATTTTGAAAAGGAGGCAATGTTGTTTGTAGCAAACAGTTTTTTTAATTTATCTCAAAGCATTGCTTTATTTCTCTTGTCCTGTCTTCATGTGACTTTCGCTTTTCTGGTAAAGAACAAGGTAAATATTTAAGTTGACCGTAAAAAAAATAAAACTGGCACTTTTCTTTGAAGTGTTAGCACTGTCCCGTCAGGTCTTATTGCTTTATAGTCTCCTATAATGAAACGTTCATCAAAATGCAATTTTTGCTAACTTTTCTAAGTAGAAAGAAATAATAACTAAATTAAGTATTAACTAAAGGTAAAGGAATTACAGTTAATTATTTAATGCTATAAATTAATATGTTGTAGACTGTGATTATAAATACACTTATATTTAAGCTTACTGAATGTACAAGCCCAATATTTTTTAACGCTCAAGATTTTTTTGCTTTCTTGGGCGATGTAAAGGGGGTATTGTAATCACGAAAAATTCCTGGTACAATATTTCAACGATTACATCCATTTTGACCGCTATCGAATGCAATTTAACAATGTTTTTGAGATCTGTATGTAAGGACAGAATACAGGACACTATTTCTCCAAATGAATTATAAAACTGATTTAAAATGGATTTAGAAGAGACTTTTTCATGGTGTCTGTACGTGCCTACGTAAATATGTATGTATGCATCTCGCATACCTCTAACAAAATAGCCTCAGAACGATCAAATTTTGTATATAGGACTGCTATAACAGGCAGATGTTCGCCTCCTATTTTGGTTTTAGTCGGCTGCACAAAAAGTATATAAATATATGGGCTTATTAATTTACTTTTAATTACTTTCATTATATATATATATATATATATATATTATATATACTCTGTTGATCGGCTCAGTGATTTCAGCTTTTTTATTCTTATATGTTGGTAAATGGCGCATTTTTTGCTTTAAAAATGATTACATTATGTTGTTCTTAATCTTCCGGTTAAAGTTTATATACCTTTAATAAAGCTACATGCAATATTTGTAGAATTATCAACAATTTAAAAGTTGTTTAAGTGCGGATATGTTTTAAGTGCTAATTAATTAGTGTTTAAGTGTTAAGATTTAGTGTTTAAGTGCTAATTATTTTTACGAAATCAGCCTTATTTGTTTACATTTTTAGCAGAATAGTGATTTGTTGCCAATCTAAAGAACCTAAGCTTCGCAACAACAAAGATAACACCTTCTTGTATTATTGCGAATTAAATCGCGCTTAATCAAGTCTGGAATTTATTCGGGGAAATAAGTGTTTAAAATTTATTTCGTAATTTTTAATACAGATATTTTCAGTTTTTATGTATTTTTGCCTTGCGTCAAGTGAGAACTGAATTAATGGAATGAGAAATATTGAATCGTTTGTGAAAAATAGTTTCTTTTTCTTTGTTAGTTTCGTTTATACATCGTTTTAGATTTATTATAGTAGAATAGAATATGTGACAACGCTTATATAATTCTTCAGATGATATAATTTTTGTGCATTCTGAGATATAAAATGAATGAGATGTAACTCTTGTTAGGTAAATTTAGCTCCAGAGTGTCTTTATGGTAAACATATATAGTGAATTTTAAAGGGTGCATTTATTTTATTGTGGTTTAAGCGTTATCTGCAAAGTAGATTTAATTCAATCCAATGAGCTTAAATGGAATGCAAGAAAAAATGTTTGCAATTTAATATTACGTACAAGGACATCATGTGGTGTACACATCAGATTTTTTTATTATTATTCTTGTCTAATTTAGAAGAAGGAATCACTCTAATAAAGCTTTACAAGAATCGTGTTTAATAAATAGTTTGAAAAGGAAAGATACGCGAGAAATTTACTAGACTCTTATATTATTTACCATGAGCGCTTTTCACTTGTTAAATTAGAACATGAGTAAAAATGGGGGGCAGTATCTTTTTAATTTGCGTTTATCATAAAAGTGTTTATTTTGTATTGCAAACTAACTTTATGAAGTATAGGTTAAACAGAATTAATTAAAGGAAAACATTAAAGTGAGCTAGTAAATAAACTTGTCTTTCGATACATCCATCTAACCGTTAATCGTACGCTCTGTTTACAGTCATGCTGTTTGAAGATGACCTTAGTATGATTGATTGTGACGTCAAATCACAGGAAATCCCATTTGGATTCGACATTCTTCTCTCAAGATGGCCTTGGTCCTAGCCAAGATTACAACCCTAGCCTTTTTATCTGCATAAAACATGTCTGCAATAATCATCATGTGGATGAGCAGAATTTCTTTCTTCCCATTTTGCTTCAAAGAAAAATAATTGTCTTGCCCTGCTACGAAAGTCGATGCTGGATTTCCTCACAAAAGTATTACTTAATCTTCAGACCTCGAACTGATGCTTCCCTGAAAAGTTATTAAACAAAAAGTAATTTTACATTGATTGAATAAACATTATCAGATTGCCAGGTAAGTTTGAGAACATGGCAATGAAATTATTGAAGGAAAAATTAACTACATAAAAAGGTGAGGGAAGACATACTCACGACTGCTACAGAAATAAAGCCATTGACTGGGATGTAGAAGATTATGGACTAGATTGTATAATAGTTGGCAACAAAAGTTATAGAACGTTTCAGCCACATAAATGCTAACAAAAAAAATTCTAATTCTCGATAAGTAGGTGTTGTCCTTCGGTAGATTAATTTAAATTAGTTTTCTCAAATTAAGAATTGTTACAGAACATCCGCAAAGATTTGGCAGATTACTGAGATCATACGGAAACATTTGCAATAAAACTACCACTATTATAAACTGGAGAATTTTGTTCTATACTTTTTTCCTTGAACCTCAAAGCTCTGTTTTAAAGGTTTCTTTAGAAAATGCTCCTGGTAATAAAAATGAAATTCGGCGTGATGTTATAAATCTTATGATATAGAAAAAGGGAAGAAATCTATTAAATCTTACAATTCTATAAAATATAATAAGTTATAGGCAATAAAAATAAAAAGAATTCCGGCGTATTTGAAAGTTTTGTGAGTTTTTGTTTGATTTCCTAATATCTATCACCCGGATAATTTAATTCTTTTTTCTCTTTAGTCTTTGGAATGCTGATGTTTTTAGAAATATCTGTATATATATTCAAAAGTGTTACGTGCAAGATATGCAAAATATTTTCCAAACACTGAATTTTATATGCTTGATATATTTCTACGTGGGCGTGCTGTTTTCTGTATCTAAATGCTTTATTTTATTTGTATATTATGCATGATGTGCAAATAAGTTATTTATATTTCATATATGTGTGTAGAGTTGATTCTGAACGTTTATATATACGTTAGAACGTTAGTATAGAAGTATAGCGTTTTAACTTCAGTGTAATCCATAACTTTCCATATCCATATTATGATTTCAGGCGTGAGATAATTATGGTGTTCATTTAACTTATTTTTAGATGCTTTAGAATTTTATTTTATTTTATTTTAGAATTAAATTTTTATCCATTTTTGTGTTAAATTAATAACATATATATTTGAAGAAACATTTCCTTTCAATGAAAATTTAAATTTCTTAAACATATTTCAAACTCATGGCATGCGTCAAATTTGCTAATTTCAATAAAAAATTCAGTGTTTAAAAAAAGAGCTGTAGAGACATAAGGCATTTTTTGAACCAGGAGACATGAGCAATACCCTCGCCGGGACTCAGATTTCTCGAGTACGCGCCGAATGTGTTGACCACTACACCACGAACGCATGCTAAGAACACAGGAGAAATGCCTTATAAAGTTAATGCTTGATTTTTATAATAATTTAATATTTTGTATTAAATCAATTTTTCTGTTCATAAATCGTTGCATTCATTCGAGGAGTCATATTTTTCAAAAAAAAAAACGTATTTATGAAAATACTCGAAACAGAATGTATAAAAATTTGAGTTTTTGAAGATGACCGTAAGTAGCGAATCTTTAACAAGATTTAGGCTGTGCATTGTAAAGTCCTTAGGGCGTCTTCGGCGAAAGATAAGTTCTTTCTTTAACTTCTATTCTCAAAATCTTTGAACCACTGAAAAAGTCTGCCTCAGTTTCACCGTAAAAATTGACTACGGTACCTTGAAATTGGACTCCATCGAAACAAGAGCCATTTAGCCTTAAGCCAGTACCTTAACATTTAGTAAAATATGCAATTCTTCAGAGAGTTCAAGTATTTTGGAGATAGGAAGATTTCCCCAGTCGGGAGGGGTGGTCTTAGTTAAGCCCTCTGGACCTAATATTGGTTTCCTTATTTTCTTTTCCACAAAGCAAAACAAATTGTGGTGCTTGAGGTTCAGGAGATAAATGGGAACAAACAACAGAAGGTGTTGAATAAAACAAGTTTATGAAAGTCAAAGAATCTTCTGGGTGGATAATAGAATTTCTTTTTCCTTTCCAGATTTTCTTCAGTAAAGAAAATGATTTTTTCTCCACATTAAAAGTACTACATTAAAAGTGCTACTTTAAATGAAAGATATAACATATTTACAAATCTTGATCAAAATGTTTTTAAAGTATTGTCAAATTTAATCGATATTTAAAAGCATTACCTATTGATTGTAAATTGCGTAATTTTCATAAAATAATTTTTTTTCCTCCTAAATTTTTTTCAATGTGCAAATGTTTTTTTCCTATTAATTAAATGTAGTAAAGATAACATATGTACAAAAACGTGATAAAATTTGATGCACTATTTATGGAATGTATATTTAGCGAATCCTTTTCTCCAGCTAGGAAAAAAACTGCTGTATTCATTCTTCCCCTTCCGTCGAAAGCAATAAAAAATTGTATTGTTTCCTTAGAAAGTTTAAAAGCAAAAATGCACTGGCCTTTCAAATTTAAGAAATTTTTATCATTTGGTTGATTATATCTAGAACTGATGGATAGATTTTAATAAAAGGTGGTTAGGATATAGGTTGCTAAAATACAAAAAAAAAAAAAAAAAAAAAAAAAAAAAAAAAAAAACCGCACAACATTCAGGTTATACATACATGATCTTGAGTATGGTCTTCGACGCATGAAGGTGTAAAGCAGAGACTTCGAGATCGGGCTGTAAAAAAGGTGGCAAATTTGGGGTATGCTCCTCCCCTCTAAAAATAATACAGCTTTTACACCCTGACTTCATATTGGAAAGAGGCGGTTTGTAACAATCGGGTACACTCCTAAAATAAAGCTGTTTTCGTGTCCTGAAGATTTTGGAGACAGAGTGAGTTTGAGGTAGCTTTTCAAGAGCTTTCCAGATATGATTGATAGAATTTAAGTCTGGAGCTATTCAATCCATTTGGGTAATATCATCTTTTCACAAAATATTCTCCATCATGTTAGCCTGATGTTGACGAGTATTGTCGTTGATAAAAATGAAATGATGGCTGATTTCATACTCGAACACGAACATAGGGTTCTAAGACCTCTTCTCTATACCTATATCAATCAACCTCTGTTAAAGTCATGAAAGTCTTTATGCCTTTCCAACATGATGTCTACTCAGACAATCACTTCCGTAGTCATACTGGTCACTCGGAAGCTTGATAGCACGAAGCAGATTCCGAATCTTTGCAGATGAAAATACGTTAAGAGTGAGAGAGAATGACTCATCCAATGAGAATGACTGAGATTATAATCAGACTGAATTAGACTCATCCATGATGAGAACGATCTCCTATTGGTATTTGATTAAAAATCGATTATCTCTACACCATGCTAAATAAGCTGTTTTGTGTGTGAATAGAAGTGACAGAAACGCAAGCGTCAGGTTTCTTGCAAACAGATGAGATCCTAGAGTCCTATGTTCGCCTTTTAAAAGATTTATTTGGCTGTCAGTAACGACAACATTTGTCCGCATAAGTATAATCTGGTGGATAATTTTCTGGTAAGTTAGAATTTTAACTAGATGGACCGACAGTTATACTTCAAACCTACAGAACATGTCTACGATGCTCTTGGGAAGGCATCTCATCATGGGAAGGCAACATGTCTAGGATGCTCTTGGGAAGGCATCTCATCATGGGAAGGCAACATGTCTAGGATGCTCTGTAGAGACATAAGGTTATTTCTAAGCATCAGACATGAAAAATGAGCAACGCCTTCGCCGGGAATCGAACCACGGACCTCTCGGTTACGCGTCGAGCATGCAGACTACTACACCACGAAGGCATGCGAAGAAGGCGGGAGAAATACCTTATATACTCCCCCTTTTAAAGGGCGACTGGGGTTTGGGGGACCCAATCGCCAAATCCCGGTGGCAGAGAATTATCATCCACCACCATTTTTAGTTCGGGCGCCAGTGTAGAGACATTAGGTATTTTTTTGGAACAAGAGAGATGAAAAATATGCAATGCCTTCGCCGGGGATCGAACCACGGACCTCTCGGTTACGCGTCGAGCATGCAGACCACTACACCACGAAGGCATGCGAAGAAGGCGGGAGAAATACCTTATAGCTCTTGGGAAGGCATTTCCCTCCCAGTAGTCTCCAAGTTTCAAAAATAGAGTTTTATCCATGAACAATCTCATTTCTAGTATGAAATCACGTTGTGAGAGTTGTATGACTGATAGAGAAAGGCCATACTTTTATTAGCCTCCTTTGTTGGGTCTTACAACCTCTGTTTCAAAGCTCTCCAACTCATTATGCCTTATGCACAATTACACACATGTATCTTCAAGTTTTTGGGGTAATTTTTTTATATACTATGTTAACCTATGTCCATAACAAATTTCATTTCACTGTGCCCAGGAGTGGCTAATCGAATAAATGTAAAATTTCAATTTTGAATAGTAGTGTACTTTCAAATTTCCTATTGAAGTCATTTAGTCATACAATTAAAACCTAAATATTAAGATTATTTGCCACCAAGATAAAATCAAAAAATTCAATAAATGTGTTATCCCTTTTCTGGGGGCGAAATACGTATTTTACCGTGTTTCGTACTTGCAAATATGTATTATTAAACATGTTATAAGGTATTTTCTCCCTCTTTCCAGTATATATATATTTGTGATGTAACGATAGCACACTCGGCGCGTATTCGGCAGGTCCAGGTTTGAGTTCCGTCGAGGGCACTGCATATTTTCTCGTCCCCTGCATAAAAAAAATAACGCCTCTACCGATGGCGCCCGAACTGAAAGGTAGGTGGACGCTAGTTTGTCACCACCAGGATTTGGCGAATGGGCCCCCTAATCTCCAGTTGCCTTTTAAAGGGGGGAGTATATAAGGTATTTTCTCCCTCCTTCTAGAACTTCTTCGTGGTGTAATGGTAGTACATTCGGTGCCTATTCGAGAGATCCAGGTTTCAAGTCCCGGAGAGGGAATTGCACATTTTTCAAGTCTCTTGTTTCAAAAAGGCCTAATGACACCATATAATAAGATTATTTTACTTTTCTGTTAATAAGCTTTCGTAGCTCAAAATACAAATAGTTTTTGTACACGATAAAACAATACATTTTTTATTTACTGAAATATCTATTTATTTAATTACAATTTCAAATGAATTATAATACTAAAAGTAAATTAATAAATAAATTAAAATCTAAAAGGTTTCAGATTTTAAATTACATCCAAAGGGGCGTTTCTTAACATTTTGTGTGTTATCTTTATTTATTAAATATCATGTTCTTCGCACTTAAACCATAAAATTCAGTTCAAGAGCAATATCGCAAAACAATTTTAAACTAGGCCTATCTGTAGAATTTCCGATACACAGTTTCACGAGCCGGATATAGAAATGCTTTTTCTGTTGCCATCGCTTGCTTTTTCGCTTTGCTCATCAAAAATTCGTTAAAGTTTTACAAAATATGAAGTCAATAATAAAACAAATTCCAAATTATAAATTTGGGCTTCCTGATGCCCATTTTCTGGTGGAAAAGTTCAATATTCAAAATATTCAAAAACTGAAATAACGAAATTAATAGTCCTTCTGGGCAAATTGCCCCTTTGGACTAATAAAAAATATTCTTTACTTCTATTTCAAATAATATGAAGCAATAAAAGTTCTTTATTTTTACTTAATCATGCCCTAAAAATAAGTACATAATCTTGTTTTACATTTAGTACATTAATAAAACTAAAAATTAAAAAAAGCTAAAACAGTATGTTTTACACTCTTAAAACATATTCCCTCTTTTACATTTTTACCAGATTAACATTCTTCTAAATAATTGTAATAGCTTTATAGGGTATTTCTCTCGCCTTCTTAGCATGCCTTCGTGGTGTAGTGGTCAGCATACTTGACTCGTATTTGCGAGGTCCTTGATTCGAGTCCCAGAGAAAGCATTGCTCATTTCTTCAGTTTCTTGAGTTTAAAAAAACCTAATATCTCTACGGCTTCTTAAAAATAAATGCTGTACTATATTATCCATATACGTTATTCTGATGAAGGAAATAAAGTAAAAGTATACAAATGAATTAAATATTAACGTATTTTTACTTGGCCTTGAAAGAAGAATAAGCAATCTAAAACCCTACAGGTCTAAAAGGTGTCAGAATAACTAGTGTTCATTACGTCTGGATCAACATACTGAACATACTCCAATCCTATGTGTTTTTTCCCATGTTTAGGTACAATACATATAATTTTACAGGAATGTTTAGGGAGAAAAATATTTAATTCTGTACTAAAGCTGTACTATATTCTAAAATGTCTTTAACGAATACCTAAAAACGTTAAAAATTAAGCCTTCATGTTTTAACTAAAGCTTATTTTTTACACTAGTATATTATAATATCAGTAGGTGTTTTGCGTCTCAGCTGCGTTTTGAGAAACCAAAAAGTGTTGTCTTGAATTTCCCGTCACTGCAACATTTTCTGAAAACGAAGAGTTTCTGAAAACATTTGTATTATAAGGTATTTACCTCGCCTTCTTCGCATGCTTTCGTGATGTAGTGGTCAGCACGCTCGACGCGAAACCGAGAGGTCCGTGGTTCGATTCCCAGCGAAAGCGTTGCTCATTTTTCATGTTTTCTTCTTCGAAATAACCTAATGTCTTCTCTATAGTATTGTTATTTACACAATCTCATACTCGAGTTTGAATTTTACTCAACTCAAATGAGTTTCTTTACCTAAAACTGAGGTGAAAAACAGAGCTGCTATAAAGCTTTTCAAAACAAGGCCTAATGCTAGAGCTTTCCCATTTGTTCCAAAGTGTTATTATAGTGTGCAGCGACTGGTATTAGGATTTAATACAATTAATTCACCTCTCCTATTTCAGAAATTTGGAATGCTATAAACTGATCCCATCTATGTTAGGCAACAAAATTACGGATCTTAAATAAGTAGTTAATCATAGCAAAGCTTTTGTTAACTATGCACTTTCGTAGAGCGAGTTATTTGAAACAGTTATCTCAATCACTTTTCATTCTCTTAACCGTCAATTATTTTATTTACATTGTGTTAATTTTCTAATTCTGTTCTGACATTAAACGCCTTTTTTAAATAAAGTCGTCTTGAAACAAAAATATGTTGTTAATTTTTCACTTCAGTTTAAACATAAAATTTAATCAAACCGAATTTTTAAGATTCAGTATAACGAATTTCTAAAACTAAATTAAAACTATTCACATAAAGTAGTAAATTTCAAATGAGTTAAAATAATTATGCTATCTAAGAAGATTTGTTAATATTTATCTAGATAAGAAAGCTAATAAAAATACGTCTGAAGGGATTGAGATTTTAACGATCGCCCAGACGGATAGCTCTAAAGTTTAGCATGATTTTTCAGTAGACCTTATCGATTGACATCGTCCAGGTGGAATAGTGAAACATATTATACGATACTAGATAATAGGGGTTGAAATTAACATGGGAATGTTATTTATCGTCTGTATGTTTTAAAAAGGAGAAAAGTATGTAATGTAGTTCTGTAAAAGTATTTAATGTTTTAATTAGATGTATCATAAATTAAAAGCATTTTTTCAAATCAATATAAGATTAAAATGCATCTGTTGCTTTTAAATAGTTTAGTTAATAGATTTATAAGGTATTTCTCCCGCTTCTTCGCATGCCTTCGTGTTGTAGCGGTTAGCACGCTCGAATTTAGAGTATCAAATTTCAAAGAAAAAACCCCTTTTGACTTCTTTCGAATGCATTTGAACCATATTTTTGCGTGACATCTGCTATGTAAGGACAGTATAAAAGACGTTTTTTCAAAATTGATTGCATAACGGATTTAAAATGGATTCAAAAGAGAATTTTTCATGACACGTATGTACGCATAACTGAAAAACGAGCAACCGTAGGACTCTTACAACAAGTAACTGTGCACCTATATATATATATAAACTTAAGGCATCTAAAGTTAAAAGTAAATTGGAGTCAAAAATCTCAAAATGCCGCTAAGCTTAAGGAAGTCAACATTTGTTTACAATTGAAATTTTTATCAGATTATGGAATTAAGTCGGTTGGTGCGCCAACTTCAGTGCCTTTCTGCCCAGTGTGACCAAAAGTTAACTTTTAGTTATGTGAACCGAAAAATTTGTCTTCAAGCCCGCTGGCTGGATTGCTTGTTTTTGCGCCGAAACTCTAATTTTAATTGTAATAATTATTTTTCTAACTATCTTTAACTGCATTTGGTGTTTAAGCTTTTTCTCTACTTTACACTTTTTAATGAAGATTGAGTTTTTATGTATTTTTGCATTTCCGCGAAATGAAAACTGTATCGATTAAATGAGACATATATCTCTAATTAAATTCGAGGAAATAAGTTTAAATGAATTGCAGCAAAAAATGTGTATAATTTAATAGGTCGTACAGTGTGTATAATTTAATAGGCCATGTGATGTCCACATCAGAATATTTTTTTTAAACACTGCGTTCATCTTGTTTTGAATAGTGAGATTTAATTTAAAAATACAAATAAACGATTAATAGTCTTGTAATGCGCCTTCCTTTTATCTATTAACTAAGTGTAGAGGAACCCAATGAACTGTTACGCGAATGATCGCTTAAGTCCAGAAACAAACACGTGACGCTCAAGAAGGGTTAATTGCCCTTTATTGTTCAAACTAAAGGTGTACAGTCGGTATAACAAAGCCTCCACGGTTATAGGTAACCTAGCAATCAATAACATTTTTTCAGTTATACATATTACGTTCATATAAGAATTGGACCAAAACGTCGCCAAATGTGGACACGTTTGGCGATTTCCCGCCAAATTATGGAGATAACCATTTAATCAATTTCAAAGACATTTCCCACTATATTCCTATTTTTCCAGCGCACCTATCTCTTAAAATTTGTTTCGCGCTACACTACATCGAAAAATACAATTTTACTTAATGATTCTTCTAAAATTAACCCATCTAAATAAAAAATTTGTAACAATATCTATACTAATACGAAATTCGTATTTAGTTAGATATTTGTAATACAATTATAATTAAAATTGTAATGCAGCGCCTGACATATTTCAAAGAAAGCTTCACCAGAAAAGTAAAATACAAAAGCACATGCATTTAACATTGAATAAAAGTTTATCTCTGTAATTGATATTTGATTTGAATAAATGTAATTGTCTAGTATGTTGGCTGTAACCGTAATTCTACCCCTTTTTGCTTTCCAGAAATTTCTAGAACTCTCGCGCGGCCGATTTAAAAAGCTATAAAAGCCGAAGAGAAAAATCTCAGCTCAGAAGCTGTTTACGTAAATGTTGTTGTTGATTGCAGCGATTTCGCGGTGAGATCGGATTAGCTTTCTCTGCGCTTTGGATTGCGTTCTGTTTAACGTTTTAGTAGCTTAAAATATAACTACTGTTTATTTTGCGTGATATTGTGATATTGCACGAAGCTTTTTGAGGAATAATTCAGCGTTTTGTTATATGTGTTGTGATTAGGATAAATTTTAGTAATTTTTTATTGGACTTGGGTATTTAATCTATTACGAACCCGTACGCACGCAACAATACAGTTACATTCACTTTAAATATTATTTTTATTGACGCAAAATTATAAAATAATAACATTTGTGCTGTAGTTCGTATTATCAGATTTTTGTGTTTACTGCTTGCAATAAATTTATATTTTTAATGAGAAAAGTCAAAACATTCCCCTGCTTTGTGATGGCAGTGCGTTAAATGACAATAAATCAACGTTTAATTATCAATTTTATTATTATTTTTAATTTTTACTTGAAACGGACAAAACTTCGTATTACTAAGAAATATCCTCACGGGAAAAATATAGTAAGCCTATAGCACCTGTGCTCTATTAATACTTGCAAGGCTCAGAATCTGATGAACATTGTTAGGTAATGCAACGGGACATTTTAATTTAACGTAATAGTTTTATAAAACTACATCGTATACAACGATAATTTTTATTTCCTTTTACGAAGTAAAAAGGAAATATTGTAATCGCGAAGAATTTAGAGTATCATATTACAACGAAAATATCCTTTTATATCGAATGCAATTTAGCGATGTTTTTGCATGATATCTGAACGTAAGGACACAATAAGGACTCTTTTCCTCAGAAAAATTGTAAAACTGATTTAAAATAGATTCTGAAGTGATTTTTTTATGGCATCTGTGCGTACGTGCGTACGTATGTATGTATGTATCTCGCATAACTCAAAAAACGAGTAGCCTCAGAACGTTGAAATTTTGTATATAGGACTGCTATAACATGTGGATGTGCACCTCCTATTTTGGTTGCAATCGGCCGCACGAAAACCACATAAATTTATATATGTATATATTCACTCTGCTACTCGGCTCAGAGAGCTCAGTATTTTTATTCTTATATGATGGTAAATTGTCCATTTTATGCATTAAAAATGATTGAATAATGTTGTTCTTATCTTAAGGTTTTACGCCTTAAGTAAATTTGCATGCAAGATTTGTAGAATTATCAACAATTTTAAAGTTGTTTAAATGCGGCTAAGTTTAATCATTTTTCTCGTGGCGGCCAAATTTGCTTACATTTGAAACTTACGAGAATAGTGTATTTGTTGCCAATCTAGAGGAACTAAGCTTCGTAACAATAAAGATAACGCCTTCTTTTATTATTGCGAATTAAATCGAGCTTAATCCACTGGAATGTATTCGAGGAAATAAACGTTTAAGATTTACTTCGTAATTTTTAATATAGCTTGTTTGAATTTTACTGTACGTCTGCCTTGTCGCGAAGTGAAAACTGAATTAATTGAATGACAGTCACTGAATCGTCTGCTAAAAACTTTTCCTTTTCTTGTTTTGTTTAATTTCTTTTATACATCTTTTCAGATTTATTATAGTATTTGATAGAACATGTGGTAACGATTAGATAATTCTTCAGATGATGTACATAATTTTTGTACATTCTGAATTATAAAATGATTGAGACGAAACGCTGTTAAGTGAACCTAGCACAAGAGTGTCGCTATGATAAATAAATATACTGATTTTAAAGAGTTCATTTATTCTATAGTGGTTTATGCGCTATCGACGAAGTAGATTTAATTCAATCCAATAAGTTTAAGTGAAATGCAAAGTGCGTACAATTTAATGTTCCGTACAAGGAAGTCATGTGATGTATGATGTACACATCAGATTTTTATATTATTTGAAGTGATGAAAGAACTTAAAACACAGAAAGTGGTCAGATTTTAGCGGTTGCTCAAAACCGGTCGTTAAGGTTTTTTTTCATTCTCCCTGAGCTTGCAGTCTACTAGTTTACTGTTGCAATAACTGCTGCTAATACATTTCTTCGTGCCTTTTTAGCTTTATTATTACTCATCATCTTAAGCTATATATAGTACAACTGCAAAACTACAAAAAATTTAAAGCATTATGTGTTTAGAATAACTGATGCAGTGTTAAATGCTGGAATGCATTTTTCTATTTTTTTCAGTCTTTTCTCCTTTTATCATATTAATGTACAGTATTCTTAGTAACATAACTTCCAAACCTTTTTTGCCTTTTCCTTATTACCGTTTCGTGTGTTAAATTTATTAATTAAATATCATGTTCTTCACAATTATGACACATAAAATTCAGTTGAACAGCAAAATCACAAAATGTTTAAAAATAGCATATCTTTAGAAATCCGATATGCACTCTCTTGCACCGGAGATAACAATGTTTTAATCCATATGTAATTGCCCCTGCTCGCTTTCAAATCCCTGATTTTGTTAAAAATTCATTAACGTTTTACAAAATATTAACTATAAAATTCGAAATTCAAAATTCGGGTTTCCAAGTGCACATATTCTGGTGGATGACTACATTATACAAAATTTGATGGCTCTAGGTACCGTCATGCTTTCACAACGCAAGGAACATACTTACATGCAGATTTTTTATTATTTAATTTCTTTAAAAGTTACACATGGCGATAATATTTGGTGGCAACAAATTCAAACGTAATTCGCCGTTTATGGTAGACGACGCAAAATCCCGTTTCGAGACTAATAACTCATAAGGGCTAATGTCCCTTTGGGCTAAAAATTAAAAACAAGTTTATTTGCACTTGGAATTTTACAAAGAATTGATTTAGTTAATTCTAGCTTGGAGTTCGGATATTATATAGATCTACTGTATTGTAGTAGGTTTCCAAAAATTGAAAACAAAGTACAGAATTGTCATAAAAATATTTCATCATTTCTCTCATGAATTAATAAAAAGCCATAATAGTTTAAAAAAAAGGAAACTTAAGTGTTTGTAACAGCTGCCAGAGAAGAAAAAAAAATATAAACGAAGCCGAAATATCCAACTTACAATAAAATAAAGTCTATCTTGAATCTGTCACCAACTGCGACAATACAAAATATATAACTGAATTCCTGAAAGATTTTTGGCAACAGCAGTTATTCTTTTTGTTCAGCATTTTCCGGCAATTCCTTGAAGCTTACCGAGTTAGAAAGGAAATCTATCCTTTGTCTTCCCATGGTTCTTACTTTCTTTGCATTTTATGAACTTCTTGGTGATAGCCAATACACTGAAACGACTTCACATCAGCCTTTTTTATATGAACGTGGATTAAACTCAAATCTAAAGAGACTTAAGTCTATTAAAAGTCACTCTTTGAGAAGAAAACAATTTTGGGTTTACCGGGAATAAAAACAACAATAGCAACTTGGTCCATAACATGGAAAAGGCGTGTTCCAGGCTTTTTATGAGCTCATTACCGTGCAACTCGTTTAAAGCAGAGATGCTGTTTGTTTTTTCCCTCTCTTAAAAAAACGTTCTCTTCTCCGGGTCTGATAATGCATGAAGACTCAAGGTAAATTTCTGAAAGGTTTCTTTTAAAATGACAGGATGTGCTGTATTTACTTGCGTAATTCGAAAGCCGATGTTTTATCGCAAAATATATTCTCAGCTAATATAAAATATTCTCCGAAATTCTCAGATGTTACAACTTTTAACTCAATAATGCTATGGTGAACTGTTATAATGTGATTAATTAATCTTACACTTTACATTTTGTTTTCGATAAACCCATAAAGATTTATTTATTTTTCTAACTAGTTATTTTATGTTATATAACTTTATTGCCTTTCTTCTTTTCCGTTTTCCTGCCAGAACGCTGATTTTAGTTCGGGCGTATTCAAATGAAGTACAAAGTGATAACATTTAAAAGATGGGTTTAAATTGTTGAATCAGAGCGTGTTCTGCTTGATTCAACGTTACTCACAGTCACGTGACTAGTTTAAGCTCTTTATTGCAGTCCGTCTGCGACGTTGGGTTATTCTTGCCATTATGCATGTCACCCCGCTATTAACGTTCGAGCCAACAATACTGACTAGACTGTTTCTCCGCTTACAGGTAGGGTTTATATAGCTTTTGGCCTGCCTTCGAGAACATTCTGGGCCAAACTGGTAAGAATTCGTTCCAGAATGTTCTCAATTCGTCTACGGCATATCGCCTATTTTGTCGCCAAATGAGCGATTTCGTGCCAAATATGGCAACCTTATACCCGCCTTGCGGTGAAGCTATCTTACCGCGGCTGGGCATTTCGTAACAATATCAACAAAAGCATTTGTTTTCTGTTCGCCTTTTAATTTCTCAGCTTAAATTTCAAATATTTCCGGTGATTCTGAAAGTGTCTAAACATAAATCGTCCAAACAACAAAAAATTCTGACTGTGATGTGAAATTTTGCTTCTCGTTAAATTAAATATGTCTCCTGCGTCAGTTTTCTATTAAGAAATCTGAGAAAAGTTTCGTGATTATAGTCTTCACATAGATAACATGATAGTTAGGTATAATTTCAAAAAACAATATTAAAAGGATGGTATCCTGCGAATATTTCTTGATATTCTTCAGCGGATTTCAGATTTCTCGTTTCTTTTACTTTAATGCCTTTCAAAAGTTGCTATAGCTACTTTGTAAGAAATTTTCAACCTTCTTAATCTTGTCTATTTGATAAAAACAGGCAGCGAACACTATGTTAAAAAGAAAAACAAAAAGAAAATATTAATACCTTAGCAGACTTTCGAACAACAATACATTTTAAGGAGAAAGAACGTTTCAACTGAGCTTTTGCTTTCGAGTTTCTTATTCTTTTCACAAGTATGTAGTACACTTGTTACAGAGATGTTAGCCTCTGTTCCCAGTTCCACTTAAAAGGGTTCTAAATTGAGTTTAAAAAGATATTCTGGCAAACTAGGTTGGTAATGTGGCTGTTTCTTTGCAGGTAACATATCTAACTCCAAACGTGAGGAGGATGTATTTGGAAAATCAGTTTATTTCGATATTTTTACAGTTGTTACATTTTATTTCAAAGACATACGCTTGCGAAGGTGTTTCTATTACAGCTTTCTCCGTTAAACTAATATTTTTCTCTTGTGCGTTACAGAAATTTATATTAGGAAGACTTGTTTATCCGAAATAATTGGGACGAAGCCAGTTCGGATACAAATATTTTGGACTAATCCAGGCTTAAGCTTGTTTACAAAAGAGAAGGAGGTATTATTTGTTTTTGAACACATATGTTTCGAAAATATTATTAGAAAGCGTATTCAGCATTCACTGTTTTTTTAGTGCTACTTGGTTATACACTTCCACCACAAGAGCACGGGAATACAGTAATTCATTATAAGGTAATTTTGAATGCATGTTTCATAAATTATAATTAAAGGTTTCCTATTTAATATTTACATATCGTGCATCCATATAGTAAAGTTTTATTTTTGTTGCAATTATATATGTTAAATTATTCAGCACGTTTTCCTTCGGTAAAGATAGATAGGTGTGATACGAAAGCTGAGAGTAGTGTAGTTTAAATGAATGAGGTTTTTATTGAATTACAAAAAGCCAAAAAATAATAACATACTAGACTTATAATAAATTATAAATTTCCGGTTTCAGGAACTGGGATCAATAAATCAAAGGAACTTCAATGACAAATGTCTTTTCAAAATAGCAAATGTTCGCTTACAAAACATTGTAATTTTTCTAGTTTATTGACATTTGCGGGAAGCACTTTACGTATTGTATAAATATCAAATTGCACATTTTTATCAATGAGCTTAAATATTGGAAATTCGTACTGATCCAATGGATATAGATTTCAAAATTGATTATTTGGCATGCAATATTCTATGGTGATGCTTTTACTTCCTTCTACGAAGTAAAGGAAGTGTTGTAACCGCGAAAAATTTCCAGTGTCATATTTCAACGAAATATCCATTTTGACCGCTATCAAATAAATGTGAACGATGCTTTTGAGTGACTTCTGTACGTACGGACAGAATAAAAAACTCTTTACCCCAAAACGGATTGTAAAATGGATTCAGGAGAGATTTGTTTTTTGCGACATCTGTACATACGTAGGGATGTACGTATCTTGCACAACGCAAAACGAGTAGCCTCAGAAAGTTGAAAGTTTGCATAATCTTTATTTTGATTGAGTATCAATTAGATTTATGATTTGAATCTAGTAAATAATTTGATGCTTACTTGGAAGTAAGATGAAACACTCTCTCTTATTTTAGTTACTGTTAATGGATGGTAGATTGGTTTATCCCCTTGATAAGTCGATTAATCTGCTATCAATAACAATAACTGGTTTTTCAATACTTAGAAAGTTTACTTTTGATTTTGGCATTTTTGCGATTTAGTTTTTCCTTAACTGTGTTTAAAGTAAACTGAAAATTCTATAATTTTTTTTTTAATTCTGAAAACTACCTTTTCAATGATGTTTTTAAATTGAATTTCCATTGCTTGGAGATGTAATATGGAGATTCTTTTTATAATTTATAGTGAAATATTGATTTATTACTTTGCAGCTTTAGCGCAAGTCTTGGGCTTATTAATTTAGTTTTAATTACTTTCATTAGAACTGCTATAATATGTAGCTGTGTACCTCCCTTTTCGGTTGCAATCGGCCTCACCAAATGTATATACATATATACATGTATATATCTATTCTGTTACCCAGTTAGTTTCTTATTCTTATGTATTCGTAAATTGTGCATTTTTCTTCTTTAAAAGTGATTGGATTATGTTGGTCTTACGTTCCGGTTAAGGCTTTTAAACCTTTACTTTATCTGCATTCGATAGTTATAGAATTATCAATAATTTAAATGCTGTTTAAGTGCTACTAAGCCTAATGTAGTCGCCATTTGTTTACATTTGAATCTCTCTGTAGAATAGTGAATTCAGTCAGTTTCTGCCCAAATTTCAACGCATTTTTTCCGAGTGGGACAAAAAGTAAACTTTTAGTTTTGTGCTCCGAAAAATTAATCTTCTTGCCCGCTGGCTGAATTGGTTGTTTTTGGGTAGAAACTCTAATTTTAATTCTAAAAGTTGCTTTTTCTAACTGTTTCTGTATTTAATAGTTTATGTTTATCCGTACTTCGTAGTTTTTACTGAAGATGATTTGAGTTTTTGTGTATTTTGTTTTTCTGCGAGGCGAGAACTGAACTAATTGAATGAGAAATAAATCTCTAATGAAATTCGAGGAAATAAGTTTTTGACTTGCTTACTTAAATTAAATGTAGCAAATTACACTCATGTTCATAAACTAAGGATAATGCAAAATCAGACAAAGGAAGAGTTAGAAGCAAAACAAATTTTACTTATTTGTAAAGCTTTTTTATTAAACAAAAGGTAAAGAGCAAAAAAAGATGCTATATGTTTGATATTATTAAACAAATTAGCGATTTTTTCTTCCTGGAGCAAATTACAAAAAAAAAACCTATTTACAAAAAACCAATATTACATGGTTGGTATGATTGTTAATACCTGGTTGGTATGATTGTTAATGTCTCCCAGACGATGCAATACAGTCCGTACAACGAAAAGGCATGCTGAGTATCAAATTATCGATCTGATCTTGGGGGACATTACACCACTCAAAAAGCAATGCTCTCCGAAGTTCCGGTAGACATGTAAGAGGAGGTTGATGGGCTACAACTCGTCGGCCAAGCATGTCCCACACGTGCTCTACTGGATTCAAGTACGGTGAGAATGCTGGCCAGTCTATACGGGTGATATCCTCTGATTGAAGGCATTCGCTTACGATGTTTGCACGGTGAGGACGGGCGTTGTCATCCATAAACACAAATTGTGCGCCCATTACGCCCTGAAACAAACGTACATGTTGTTCCAGAATGGCGTCCCGATAGATTTGGCTTGTCATGATTCCAATTTGAACATGCAGGTCAGTTTTTGAACCCATAATAATTCCACCCCAAACGAGCCCTCTTGCACCACCGTAACGGTGTCATTTAGTGATGTTTTCTTGGTGGTAACGGGTACCTGGAGCTCTCCATATGAAAGTCCGGCAAGAATCAGACTGCAAGCTAAACCTGGACTCGTCGGAAAACATCACACAAGCCCACTGTTGCGGTGTCCACAATGCATGCTGTCTACTCCAGGCTAACCGCAGGCGACAGTGAGTTACAGTAAGTGGAACGCATCTGACAGGTCTACGAGCATATAGACCAATCGGCCCTAAGCGTCTGTACACGGTCTGGCTTGAAATTGTCGTACCAGTCGCTGAAGAGAGCTGACGAGACAGATCAGAGGCTGTGCTCCGCCTGTTTCTTTTGGCAGTAACTGCCAAATGCCGGTCCTCATTCGGCGTTGTAACTCTGAGGCGACCTGTGCTGTAACGTCTACTCACATTACCATCATCTTGGAATTGTTGCCAAAGCCTGGAGATGACACTCTGGGCAATTTCAAGTTCGTCTGATACTTCCAGTTGGGTACGCCCACATTCCAGACGGCCGATAATTCTACCACGTAAAAAATCATCCAAATGCGTCCTTTGTGTCATGACTATTCGGTTATTGCACTGAAATGCTTATAAAGCGCCTGCGAACAATTTTACTTCTTTGCCTGTATTCCTTATATATCACTCTCTTACACTCTCGCCATTGTGTTACGTACCATCGGTGTCATCTGATTGCTTCCTGAAATTTGCATATGATTCTTGAAGATGTGTGTAGTGATTTTACAGGTGATATATATATTTTAGAGTTCGATTTCCGCGTGACTCCGAATTATCCTTAATTTATGGACATGAGTGTAATAGGCCGTACAAGTCACGTTTTGTTCAGTCACATGTTTTGATAAAATGTGTATTTTTACACCTAAGGTATAAATATTGTTAGACATAAAGCATTGTAAAACTGTAACAGCAACTGAGACAACATTTGCCGTCTTAGAATTAAACAAGCAATTAATTCCATCTTTAATTTGCTTGTTTTGCACTAAAAATAAGATAATTCATATTATTTTTTATTTTTGCATATCCTTTAGCATTCTTTGAAACATTTTAATTTGATTATATTAGCCCAAAATTTTAAATCCTTAAATAAATTTGTCTTCCACTAAATGGCTAACCTTGCATATGTAACTCTAATTTTGCAATATACTGGGTTAATATCAATCTAATTAATTATCGAATAATAGCAGTTTCAGTGAATAAATCAACTATGTTTCGTATTTCATAAAGAAATCTTGCTTTAATTTGCTTTGAAAACCGAAGGAATTTACCCAAAAGTACTATTCGTCTACAAGTATTACATTTCTTTTGATAATTTCAATACATAAACATTATTTCCTTTATTTCTTATTCCAATCGGTAAGATTTGCTTTTTCGAGAACCTAGTGGAACGTCCATTATACTCCAGATAATTGTAATAAATTGAGTTTCCGATATAAATTTTCAGTTCATTTCGAAGTTACAAAGTTAAAAAGAAAAGACGAAGAGCTCTTAAGAAAAACGTTTTACATTACTCTGTTTATGGCAGAAAAGCGCACATAACACAGCCTATGGTATACATTTTTAAACGGAAAGAATATCATTAGCGATATTAAGTGTAACTAGAACGACGGATTAAACAAATCAAGAGGGTTTCTTTAAATGAGAATTTACTGCTGGAGACACCACAAAAGTTGATTTCTGGAACTGCTCGATGAATAGCAAAAGTGTATTAGAGTTGTAGCCACGGTGTAAACAATTAATATGAGAAAAGACAGAATAAATGTAGTGAAATTAAAATAATTTTTATGCGCCTTAATGATGTCCTTAATAAATTAAAAGTTAGAAGTAGAAATATTGTAATCCTTTATGAAAGGATACTAAGGTTATATGCTATTTAATAGCGAAAAAAAATGCATTTCCTGAAAGAAAGTAAAAATAATGAATCTACGTACGTACATATATGTATGTATCTCGCATAGCTAAAAAACTAGTAACCTCAGAACGTAGAAATTTATATATAGGGTCGGTATAACATGTAGTTGTCAACCTTCCCTTTTGGTTGCAATCAGCAGCACCAAAAGTATATATAAATATATATATATATGTTAGTAAATTGTGTATTTTTTGCTTTAAAAAGGATTGTATTATGTTATTCTTATCCTCAGGTTAATGTTTTTATGCCTTCAGTAAATCTGCATGCAATAGTTGTAGAATTATTAACAATTAAAAAGTTTTTTAAGTTTTGCAAAGCCTACTTTTATCATAGCAGCCATATTTGCTTACATTTGAAATTTAGTAGAATAAAGAATTATGTGTTTCTGCACCTTCAGTGTCTTTCTGCCGAGTGGACCAAAATCAAACTTTTAGTTTTGTGTACCGAAAAATCTACCCGGCTGCCTGAATTGCTTGGTTTTAGTAGAAACTAATTTTAATTATGAAAAATTTCTTTTAATTGTTTTAACTCTTTTGGGGGATTTGTCTTTTTCTAGATCTTGAAATTTTTAAATGAAGATATTTTGAGTTTTTATGCATTTTTCCCTTACTGGGAAGTGTTACTTGAATGAGTAATATATCTCTAATGAAATTCGAGGAAATAAGTTTAAATGAAATGCAGGAAAAATGTGTATAATTTAATATTCCGTACAAGGAAGTCATGGGGTGTACGCATATAAGCATTCTGTACCGCGCCACGCACATAGGGAAAATTCCTTCCTCGTGGCTCAATATGGCTTAGATTACATCATTTCCTCTACGCTTAGAAACGCCTTGATTTTGCTTTACATCAGAGTAGTAAGCTGAATATAAAAAGTGTAGTTTTTCTTTCTTTTCCCACTAGAGAGAAAAAGTATTGTTGATTCTTGCGCTAACTCCGTAAACGTGCATTAAGTGCAGGGACTTTTAATAAATGTATGCTTAATTTAAAACACCCTTCATATTAAAAGTGCTGTGGTTATTAATTCGTCATTTCATGTTCGTAATATATCCATCCTTTGTAGATGCAATCTCCGAAAGCATGAGACAAGTCAGTTTTCGGAAATAGCAAAAGCGAACTTGGGAGCTTACACAGCAAATTCGCAATATTTTATAATCAGTCTGAAAAAATAAAATTTATATTAGAACTAATATAGATTTGAAACACATAAATAGAAATATGTATTTTAAATTGAATAATATTACTTTATGAAAATTGCCCATTTTTTAATGTGGAAAATCTTTTCTAACTTTTCACAAAAATAGTGATTGTCAGAGAAAGAATTTTTTTTCTTATTCACGTGCATTAAATTAAGCGAAAATACTGAATGCACATTTTTCTTTCATTTAAGGCAACAGAATATTAGAAATAACATGGACATTAACATGAAAATAGCACAACATTTTCAGAGGAACTATCTTCTGCAATGTGAAAGAATGAAACAAAATTACAGTAATAATATACTTACTAGTACACAGTGCCTTTATAGTTGGATCGCGTAGTTTGGTTTTTGTACTAAATTCATGAACTCAGCTATTTATCTAATCTAAGTGCTTAAGATTGCTTCTGATATTAAAAGAATCTTTGAAAGATTTTATAATTCAATAAAATAGGAAGCCATCTGCAGACCGCTGCAGCTAAATGTTTTCGTTTCAGATAACACAAATGATAATTTTCATGCTTCCTTGTCACTCATGCGCGTCATTCATCGAAAACAAAACCGAAAGTATCTTGTCTAAAAGTCATTACGCCAAGAGAAAATGATGTCATCGGAAAGTATGTCCAATCACAAGTACGGATTTTTCCATATGCTCGTGGCGCGGTACAGAATGCTTATATGCGTGGTGTACACATCAGATCTTTCATTTGCATTTCTGAAGCAAAATCTATGGTCAATTTTTGTAAATCTTCATATCGTGGTATCGATACATTTGGTGGTTTATTTCATAAATATTCATATTGTGGTATCGATTCATTCGGTGGTTTATTTCATAAATATTCATATTGTGGTATCGATTCATTTGTTGATGTATTTCATGTGAATTATTAATTATTAAGTTTAATGAATATCCACATCTTTCGTTAGGAAACGTACACTCCAGTATTAAAATCAAAGTCATGAAAAGTAATGTAGCGACCTTAAATTTCTATAAATACTTAAATAAATTTCTATTATTTTCGAAATAAAAACCTGACGATTTTGATTGGGCCAATTTTAAACAAAATTCTACCGATCTGACATTGGTTTCTCTTATTCAGAAACAAAAGTATTTTGCAGTGTGTGAGGTTTAGATACAAAATGTGTAAAGAAAACGAAAGTAGCCGAACGAAAACCTGCCAATTTTAAAATGAAGGAACAATAATAAAGGGAAACAATAATAAAATTTTAAAAGCTCATATATTAGAAATTTGAAAGCGCTAGAAAAAAATCTGGGTTTGAAATTAATATTATCAATTAAAGGAGATCAATGTTCATTAATTTGATAGATTTCAAGTAAATCCGTTTAGCCGAATGAAGAATCTTGGTGATGATCTTTTTCAAAGTCAAAATTATGGGTTAAGTGACAAGCTATGATTAGATATCCAAGATTTATTACTTTCTCCTTTTCGAATGTGCTGCGAATTTTAACCCATTTGTTTCACAGTGATCGATATATGTACAAATACGCCAAAAAGAACTGTTTCAAGCTTTCCTTTCTCAGGCAAAATAGCTTGGTATATTATATACTAATCACAATGTAGAAATATACATTTGTTTCATTTATTATATCTGACACTTGAATATTTTCTTTGATTTTATTATATTTATAGGATAAAAATTAATTAATTCTTTCGTTCTATTTTATAGGTAAGACATTTGACGTTTCTCTGACAGCCAGCATGCAGAGACAATGCAGCATCAACTATTTTAAGAGTAACGTATACGAATCAAATGAATATTTTATGAAAGCGTTAAATGATAGTAACATTGATTTCTTAGCTCCCTCTCCAAAACATAAACTCTTTCTACTTATTTCGGGTAGAACATGTACATAATTTATATGTATAGGTAGAACGATGCTTCTATAGATGTAAATGGTGGTATTCATTGGTTATAAGTGGATCATCTCGTGGTCAAGGAGAAAAGTCAAAATTAAAGAACGAAGCATTGAATGTAATTAATAAAAAACGCATATTACTCTTCAGGGAATGGAATATTTTAATATCATTTTTCTATAGCATTCATCAGAGGAAAATGTAAGCATTATATTAGGATAAGATACGAGGCATAGCTACCAAAAGAAGATATTCTACCCTCAACAAATAAATGTTACCCTTTTATGCTATTAGTCGTAATACGTAAATTTAAGTCTGTTTTATACACTGCTAATGGGACTTGAAATCATTATGCTTTAGAAATGCATTCTATTTACATATTAGCTCTAACTTTTCATTTGGGGGATCATAACATGATCCTCCAAAAAATAGATTTGTAATTGTTGAAGCTAAACTTCCTTCAAATTCTTATCACTAAATTTACATATGCGCTGAACATCAGTATAAAATACAGGCATTCTTAATTAGAACACTTTTTCAATTTTTATAGAATTAGGTATGGGTTTTGAATGATTACAACGATAAAGATTTAACAGTGAAGATTTAACAGTGAAGGTATAGGTTTTGAATGATTACAAAGATAAACATTTGACAGTGAAGGTATGGGTTTTGAATGAAGACAACGATAAAGAATTAACAGTCATAAAGATTTAACAGTGAATGTAGAAGATATGTAAGCATTATATTAGGATAAAATACGAGGAGTAGCTACCAAAAAAAGATAATCTACCCACCCTCAAAAAAATAAATGTTACTCGTTTATGCTATTAGTCGTAATACGTAAATTTAAGTCTGTTTTATACACTGCTAATGGTACTTGAAATCATTGTGCTTTAAAAATGCATTCTATTTACATATTAGCTGTAACTTTTCATTTTAAGTACACGATTCTCCAGAAAGTAGATTAGTAATTGTAGGAGCTAAACTTCCTTCAAATTCTGATCACTAAATTTACATATTTGCTGAACATCAGTGTAAAATACAGACATTCTTAATTAGAACACATTTTCAATTTTTATAGAATTAGGTATGGGTTTTAAATGATTACAATGATAAACATTTAACAGTGAAGATTAAACAGTGAAGGTATAGGTTTTGAATGATTACAAGATAAAGATTTAACAGTGAAGGTATGAGTTTTGAATGATTACAACGATAAAGATTTAACAGTTATAAAGATTTAACAGTGAATGTAGAAGATCTGTAAGCATTATATTAGGATAAAGTACGAGGAACAGCTACCAAAAGAAGATAGTCTACCCTCAACAAATAAATGTTACCCGTTTGTGCTATTAATGGTAATACGTAAATTTAAGTCTATTTTAAACACTGCTAATGGTACTTGAGATCATTGTGTTTTAAAAATTCTTTCTATTTACATATTAGCTGTAACTTTTCATTTTATGTTAAGTTGATTCTCCAGAAAGTAGATTAGGAATTCTTGAAGCTTAACTTCCTTCAGATTATTATCACTAAATTTACATATGTGCTGAACATCAGCATAAAATACAGACATTCTTAATTAGAACACTTTTTCAATTTTTATAGAATTAGGTATGGGTTTTGAATGATTACAACGACAAACATTTAACAGTGAAGGTATGGGTTTTGAATGATGACAACGATAAAGATTTAACAGTTATAAAGATTTAACAGTGAATGTAGAAGATCTGTAAGCATTATATTAGGATAAAATACGAGGAATAGCTACCAAAAGGAGATGTTCTACACTCAGAAAATAAATGTTACCCGTTTGTGCTATTACTCGTAATGCGTAAATTTAAGTCTGTTTTATACACTGTTGGTATACACTATGGTACTATGTTTTATACACTATGGTACTTGAAATCACTGTGCTTTAAAAATGCATTCTGTTTACATATTAGCTGTAACTTTTCATTTTATGTTAAGTACATGATTCTCCAGAAAGTAGATTAGTAATTGTAGGAGCTAAACTTCCTTCAAATTCTGATCACTAAATTTACATATGTGCTTAACATCAGTATAAAATACAGACATTCTTAATTAGAACACTTTTTCAATTTTTATAGAATTAGGTATGGGTTTTGAATGATTACAACGATAACGATTTAACAGTGATAAATATTTAACGGTGAATGTAGAAGATCTGTTATTAAATTGAGTAACGTTTACTCAATTTAATAACAGGTCTTATGACAGACAGGTAGCATTTCTTTAGTTATAAGAAAACATTATGACCGCTACACATTACTTTCAAAACACTGTTTATGCGTATTTCGTTTGATGCTTATCAGATAATCGTCATATAACTCTATTCTATCTGTTCGTAATGACGTCCTCTTAGGCTCAAACGCTATGCAAATACACTCACGTTTGTGAAAATTGCAACACCATGAAGGACTTACGCGAGTGAGCTGAAATTTTCAGGAAATGCAAAGTAGCACATGATATGCAAATGATTAGAATTGCAAATCCGTAGCGCATGCGTATGCTGAGCAGCGCCCTCTGAACGGCTGATGGATCCGAATAAATAGACGGCTGTAGCGAGGCGTGTATGGTTATCGGTGGTTATCTGCTAGTGGTAAACGTTAACTCAATCTGTACTTATGCCTCGTCGACGAAAGAGAGCGAGATTTGAACAACTTACAGAGTTTGAACGAGGGAGAATCATCGGCCTTCGTGAAGCTGGATTGTCGTATCGTGCAGTAGCCTCTCGTGTGCAGCGTAACAGCAGCACAGTGATGCGCATTTGGAAGCAGTGGACGGACGAGTGTCGGACAACTCGGAAATCCGGGAGTGGACCCCGAAATGTGACGTCAGCTCGCGATGATAGACACCTGGTCCGCATGGCGCGGACGGACCGTACAGCTTCCTCTAGACAATTGGCAGCACTGTGGTCAATAGCTACAGGTGTTTCATTGTGTGCTTCATCAATTCGTAGACGTCTGCTGCAGTGTGGACTGCGCGCACGGACTCCTTTATACAGGATCCCCCTAACGCACGACCATCGCCGCCTGCGGCTACAATGGGCCAATCAGCATAGAGACTGGCGTGCTGATTGGCAGCATGTCGTGTTTTCTGACGAATCCCGCTTTAATTTGTGGTACCATGATGGCCGCATTCGTGTCAGACGCTATGCCGGTGAACGCCACCTTCCGGAGTGCATTATCGAACGCCACAGTGGACGAACACCCGGAGTTATGGTCTGGGGCGCCATAGCATATCATAGACGATCTCAATTGCTACGAATTGTGGGCAATCTGAACAGCAACCGGTATATCCGTGAAGTTCTACAGCCCGAAGCTGTTCCCTTCCTTCAAAGCTTGCCAGGCGCTGTATTTCAACAGGACAATGCCCGCCCTCATACTGCTCGGATTGTTAAATCCTTCTTTGCAGCGCAGCAGGTACAGCTTCTTCCTTGGCCTGCGTGTTCCCCGGATATGTCGCCAATTGAACATGTGTGGGATGTCATTGGTCGGCGTCTTGCTCGTGATCCTCGTCCTGTTGCGTCTGCAGACGAACTTTGGGTACGCGTACAAACGATATGGAATGCTCTTCCTCAGTCAGACATTCAAACTTTGTTTGACTCCATGCCACGTCGTGTAGCAGCACTTATTGCGGCGCGTGGTGGCCACACAAAATACTGATTCTGATCTCTTGTTCTTGTTTGTTTGCTTTGAACATTTAATCATTTATTTGTACCACTACCACTCAACTGTGTATTAAATTGCATTCAATTATGACGGTTCCTTCTTGGTGTTGCAATTTTCACAAACGTGAGTGTATTAAAACAAAGGTGTATAAAATATATTAATGTTAATCAGTACCATTATCCAACTTCTCCGTAAATGACGTTGTTTCATATTCATAAGGGGTATAAAGTTTGGATGTCCTTACGTATACCGAGCTCGACTCGTAAAATCTCATTAAATCATCGTATATCTCTAGTCTTAAAAAGTCATTTGCCTAATGACCTGCCTGCGAAAATAGGAAGGAGAAATCCCCACACACAATACACCTTTAGTTACATTAACAGCTAATATTTATTCAAACCTTAAACTGGGTGCATTAGTATAGGGTTATCTTTCGTGAGTATCTCTCAAAGGAAGAGTTTAATCAGACTGAAATAATTTATCTAAATGTTCACATATCCTAAACCTCAATTAAGTCAATCAACATGAAGGGTTAACTGAAGTTTCAGGCGCTCTACAGACTACAATACGAGGATTTAAAAATATATTTCTTCAAGCTTGTCATTTTAGAAGTAAATGATTTTAAAACCAATGAAGCGATAAATTTTAACTTGCAAACTTTACAAGATGATTGCCTTTAATCATAACAAAAGAAAAATCTGAAAGGTTTCAGATTTTAAATTAAGTCTAAAGGGACTTTTTATTTAACATTTTGTGTAATACCTTTATTTTATTAAATATCATGTTCTTCGCACTTAAACCATAAAATTCAGTTCAACAGCAATATCAAAAAATAATTTTAAAATGAGCATATCTTTAGAGTTTTCTATACACAGTCTCGCGCACTGGAAACACAAATGTTTTTTTTTCTGTACAACGCAGTCATTACTCGTTTTTAAATCCTTCAGTTTGTTAATAAAAATTCGTTAAAGTTTTGCGAAAAAGGAAATCAATAATAAAACAAATTTCGAACTTCAAATTTGGGCTTCCAGATGCCCTTATTTGGGTGGAAACGTTCAATATTCAAAATTGGATGGCTCTAGGTATTGTTGTTTTATCACAGTGCGAGAAACATACATACATTTATGCAGATTCTTCATTATCTAATTTGTTTAAATTTATAACACAGGGCGATAATATTTGGTGAGAACAATTTGAAAAGTGAAACAACGCTTTTAGTGAATAAACGTGGAACGCCAAAACGAATTTAATAGTTCTTATGGGCAAATTGCCCCTTTGGACTAAAAATTATTTCAAGGGCGACCATTCAAGTAATTTTTATCAGGTCTATTGTAGCTGCGAAAGCCATACTACAGAATAACGAGGAATAAGATAATGAACGAATTTAAACGAAATCATAAATATTATAGAAATAAAAGGACTTCTTTCTCTGAAGTAACATTTTCCTCTTTCAGAAAAAAATAACAACAATGGAAAACTTCGGCTATATAATAAAAGCTGATTTAAAGGAGCTTAAGCTGATATTATCTTTTTAAACACGAGGTTAGATTATTTATCGGTTTCACAAAAATTAGCAAATCTGTTAAAGCATTAAGGAGCCGAATGGAAAGAGAAAATGCATCATGTGTCTGCAGATTTGTTGTTGTTGTTGTGATTAAACGAACTTGTCTGACCTAATCAGAACAAGCCCACGAATCTTATCGTGGACCAAGACTGCGTCTGTCGTTGGTATGAACCTTGAGCAAATATATGTGACAGTACACCTTTTCCCACTTCTGCTCTAATTTTGATGGACAACACTCTGGTGGACGTGTCCACGCTCTTCTTCCTTTAAAACCAAATCACTCGAGAGTACTGTATTACACTGGATGTTTTAAACAGTAGGTAGCATTGGATTCTTGGAACTCTTTGGAAATCTAAATGGGCATTAATTAAATATTGCTCATTAGATAATTCAAAAGTATCGGCTTTATTATCATGAGCTTGGTAAACATTAAAAATAGCTATAAAATATTTATATGACTATTCTTTATATGTGGTGTAACTGAGGATGCTAGACATCGTTTTTCTAACAAATGTTTCTATTGCTTTTATCTAATGACCGAACACTAGCTAATTTAAGCATTTCGTCAAAAATACCGGAATCACTTGATTATTCAGCAGAAAACGATGCCGAGAATGTACCGCAGAGTGTCATCGTTTCTGCACCTGAGAGAAAGACAGGATAGATAACCATATTATCCTTTCTTTTCCTGGGAGTTGAACCCAGGTCCAACGCCATGGCAGCTGCCTTCTCCCTTACCATGCCAAACAAGAGGGCATATTCCTATGAAGTTCCTATGAAAAAAAGAAAATTCTGCAGATGATTTAGTTTGTTCCAACATTTTTTTTTCATTTAAAATAATTAAAGAGACTTTATAAGATATTTCTTCCGTCTTCTTAGCATGCCTTCGTGATGTAATGGTCAGCACACTCGACGCGTATTCGAGAGCTCCGAGGTTCGAGTCCCGGTGAGGGCATTTCACATCTCCAGCATCAAAATAACTTAATGTCTCTACAACTTCACGTTCCATTATTTTTTCCGGTATTCTGCAGTTTGTCTGCAGATAGATTTTATTCAATATAGCACGTATCTAATTTCTTACCCTAGGTACATTGTACAGATATTAGGTACATTTTTGAAAGCAGTAGGTGTGAAAAATGAGCAATGTCCTCGCCGGGACTCGAACCATGGACCTCTGGAATACGCGTCGAATGTGCTGACCATTGCACCACGAAGGCATGCGAAGAAGGCGGGAGAAATACCTTATAACATACATGAATAATCTCAATTGAATATTACAAGAAATTACTTTTATATACTTATGACATTTGTAAAATAGCCATTTTGTCGCATGTAGCTGTCTTCTATTGAGCGTTTTGAGTATTCGTTCATTGCTTTAAATCGCTTTAGAAATCATATTCAACTCGTTTAGCAATATATTAGAGCATTTTAAGACATTAAAATGAACAGTATTAATAATATGTTTTTATAAATATTCAGAAAACAGCTCAAGAGTTTTTTCCCCTTAAACATAAATACACCAACTATCAGTATATATGTTGATAGCAATTTTCCTGCATATTCGACCATAAAGGTGGTACCTTAAAGGAATTCAATTTAAGCAACCAGCTTCTCTGATAGATAACATTCATGGGATAGCTACGCTTTTGTATGTTTTGCAATAAATGAACCGTTAGGCAGTTTATTCGAGAATCGTAGTCAATAAAAAGTTGGGTAAGTTTTCTACTACACATAAAAAAATAGGTTTTGGCAACGTGACAGGACTAATCGAGAAACACTTCTGTAGATAAGAAATGTATCCAAAATGAAAAAATATATATCCAAAACGAGTTATTAAATGTTCCTATAATTACATGTAATCTATGAATTACAATAATATAACAGCAGAATAAATGGATGACTTTCGAATACTTGTCAGCTCTAATCTTAATGACCCGGAAATAAATGTTCTAGGAGTTCGAAGGATATCTACAAAAAGCAACTAAAACTTCCTAATAGCGATAAGAAAATTTTTACTTCCTTGTACGAAGTAAAGGAAGTATTGTAATCACGAAACATTTCGAGTATCAAACTTGCACGAAACTATCCGTTTTGACCGCTCTCGAATCCACTTCAGTGATGTTTTGGCGTGATATCTGTACGTACGGACAGATTAAAATGGATTCAGAAGAGAGTTTTTCGTGACGTCTGTACGTACGTGTTGACGTCAAATAGCATTACGTAATACTTCAGCTTAATAGTTTTACATAATGATGGGCATCCATGTTCATTCACAAATGTAACTCGCCGCTGTATTTTGAGCTTCTCCTTAATTATGGTAAACTTGGGCACATGACTCTTATTTGAAAGAAAAAATTAACTTTAGTAACAGGGTGTTTATAAAGTCCCGGACCCATTTTGATGTTTAATAAAATGAAGATATAGACAAACTTATGGCATTTATTGATGGAATAACTTAAAAATTTTCTTTTCAGGTTTGAATATCTTTACTTTTCTAAATATCGTCTGCACGTGTGGGTAATTTCAGATAACTTCATTTTCCAGTATAAAAACAATTCTCAAAACTTTTTCTGTAAATCTTTTTACAGAAAACACTCTCTCATCAGTCGTATACTTAGACATGTTGGAAAACTTCGTATTTCCAGAACTAGAAGAGGTTCAGCCACATGTCTTTTTGCAACAAGATGGTGCACCACCTCATCGGGGTACCATCGTTCGTAGTTCTTGGAATGACCATGTTACAGGAAGATGGATTGGGCGAGGAAGTCCAATTCCTTGGCCACCCAGATCACTTGATATAACGCCGCTGGACTTTTTCCTTTGGGGATTTGTAAAGGACAACGTTTACAGGAGGAGAGTGTCGAACATGGTTGAGCTAAAAGCTAGAATGACAACCGCAGTATCCTCTGTGGATGCTGACATGCTTGCCGGTACCTGGCCTGAAATTAAATATCAACTTGATATTCTCCCTGCGACGAAAGGGGCACACCTGGAAGTTCATTGACAAGGGTCATGACACATTTTGAGTCTATCTAACCATTTATGTTATTAATTTTAATCTATCTTTATCATTTTATGAGTTATTAAACATCAAAATGGGTCTGGGACTTTATAAACACCCTGTATTTCACTACTCACCATTTCTCTCTAAAATGTGTAGCAACTAATTACACAATATAGTTAACAACTTCCAACGAGTAACTATAATTCTAACAGCCCTGTGAACATATTCTTGATGCTTGGAATACTTAGCTATGTATTATAATCCAATCCAAACACTGTAATTATTTACTTCTTAACTGTGGTTTATTCTATGTCTCTTATAATGCATACACTGTTTTTCCAATTATGTGAATATTCTTAATTAGAAATTTCTGCCATTTTGTTAAGCTGGTTTCACTCGAAATGGCTCAGTGTTCTTCTACAGTATAATACGTAATCTCAGATTCAGATTGTTTTGGGGAGTAATATGCTTCTGAAGAAAATTAATTGTTTTCTTTTCTGTCCAAACGAATCGAATCACTTATTTAAAATCAAAGCCACGCAAGGCTGAATTATGTCAATTAGGAGTATTCACATTGTCATGCAAACCTTTGCATGTAGTAACAAGATATAACTACACTCCTTCGCAACAAGCATGCTTTACAAGTAAAATTAATTAATCATATTCATAGTTAATTTAAATTACTTTTTACCTTACATGAGCTGTCTCCGTTATTATGTCTTACTTGAATAAATTAATTAATTTCTGGTTTACCCGCGTTAAATAAAAAAGTAAAATATCTTTTTATGTAATATCATTTTTTTTTTCAGTTTTGTTTAACTTCACTCCGCACACATAGTTGAAAGCAGAAGAATGTTTAATGAAACGTTATCTAAATTTTCAGATGTCCCATATTGAATTTATAGAAGAGTTTTGCAAACCTTGTCTATATACCATTTTAGACAGTTTGCGTAATATTATCATACATCTATAAATTTTTAATTCGATGCAGCATTTTAAAAGAATTGGGCTCGTTGTACTAGATATAAAATTTTGCTCATTTTTAGCTCAAAAGGGCGGTAGCCCAGAAGGGCTATTAGTCTTAAAAGGCCATTTTGTGATGCTTCACTATAAACGGAAAATCACTTTTTAAATTGTTTTCCCGAAACATTATCGCTCTGTTTCATATTAAAACAAACTAAATGATGAAGAAGCTGCATGAATGTATGCATGTTTCTCGTATTGTGAAAAAAACAACGATACCTACAGCCATCAAATTTTGAATAACGTAATCCTCAACCCGAATAAGGGCACCTGGAAGCCCGAATTTTGAATTCCGAATTTGTTTTGTTATAGATTTCATATTTTTAAAAACATAAAACGAATTTTTGATTAACAAACTCGACTATTTCAAAGCGAGCAATGGCAACACTGTACGTAAAAAACATTTCTATCTTCAGCGCGCGAGGCGTCTATCGGAAATTCTAAAGATATGCTGTTTTTAAATATTTTGTGATGATACGGTTGAATTGAATTTTATGTGGTTTACGTGCGAAGAATAGGATATTTAAAGGTAACACACAAAACGTTAAGAAAGTCACTTTGGGCGTAATATAAAATCTAGAAGCTTTCGCATTTTATTTTTTTATATTCTTTAGGTTCTTTTGCAGATATCGTAAATAATTTTATATTCAGGCTACTTGTTAAGCTACTAAACTTGCTTCTGCGATTACTTTGAAAATAAGCATATGATTTTTATTCTTAAGGAATTTTCTTATTTGTATTTTTTAATGTCTGCGCTGTTACAAATGCAGAGAAATTCTAGGAATATAGAAAAGGAGGAATCATAATATGCCAGAAATAACTCTTATTTATTAAAACAGCAAGAGAGTTTGCAAAGTTTGAATTTATTTACCACGTAAACTAAAAACTACATGAATGCGAAACTCGTAAATTTGTCCTATTCATTTGTTCCTTTCTAAGACGTGTATACGCAGTTGCAGGTCTTACGCTTCTAAAACGGCTTTACGTATTCCCTAAACAAATAAAATTTGAGCTACTTCTTAAATTTAATATTTTGAGTATTCTAATTACGTAGTTTTAAAACAAAAATTGATTTATATGTATCCTTTTTTCATAAATTATTTAAACTATTTCTGTAAAATGAATTTTTTAATGAAACTTACTTCTTTCATTTTTGTAATAATTAATTGCATAATGATTTTCAGCTTTTGTTATGATAATATTTTTAACGATTTTCAGTTTTGTAACAATTATCTTACGAAATCGTAAGTATTTCTCGCAATATCATATAAAACTGCAAAAAATGATTTACTTAGTCGGAATGTTAATAATCATCAATCTTTACTTTAGGTTCTATTTTCATCCTTAATCAAAATATTCCAGATGATTTTAAACAAATTTCATTTTCAGGACGTAAGTCATTTAAAGCATTTAATATTCTTCCACCCCAAACAAACACGTAAATAACTGTACATGGTGTTTATAAAGTCCCGGACCCATTTGATGTTTAATAACTCATAAAATAATAAAGATAGATTAAAATTAATAACATAAATGGTTAGATAGACTCAAAACGTTTCATGACCCTGTAAGGTTTTAGTTAAACTAACCAAGTTTTATTTTAATTTAAATCTTTCTATCTCCTCTCTGTTTCAACTTCCCGTCAGAAGAAGCGCGCGTTTTCAGCTTATGCTAATTTGAAGTACAGAGAAGTACTATTTAAACCAAAGGTAGAAACCTCTTAGTGTGAGAGAGCTTTAGTCTCAGATCACGGTCACTCTGCTCAACGTTCGCCCGACCAGCTAGCAGCTAAATTTATAAGCCATAGTGCTTACTACGTGATTGCATATTGAAACAAATTCAAGTGCGCTAGTATTAGTATATCTTGCTACGCACCCTTTTAGTGAGAGGCCAAACTCCGCGAATCGCTCTGTGAGCAAAGTTTGATTTAATTTCTATTTAGATTTAGTTTAAATTTATTTGATTGTTAAGTTAGGCCCAAGTGCGGTCTTTTACTTTCTGTATCTCTCCCGACTTGGGAAGTGTGTAAATAATAATGATTTAATAAAAGAGGATTTTAAATCCCTTTCATGTGCAGTTATTCTCCAGCACAGCAGTTACACCAGAACAAAGCCTACATTTTATCAGCTCACTGTTCCAGTTCAGGACTTGAGAAGAAGGACCCTTGTAAGTATTTCACCATGTTTCCAAAGAGTATGCACAGAACACTCAGTCCTGATAACCCTTGTCGATGAACTTCAACGCGTGGCCCCTTCGTTGCACGGAGAATATCAAGTCGATATTCAATTTCACGCCAGGTACCGGCAAGCACGTCGGCACCCACAGAGGTTATTGCGTTTGTAATTCTGGCTTTTAGGTCATTCATGTTCGACACTCTCCTCCTGTAAACGTTGTCCTTTACAAATCCCCAAAGGAAAAAATCCAGCGGCGTTATATCAGGTGATCTGGGTGGCCAAGGAATTGGACCTCCTCGCCCAATCCATCTTCCTGTAAAATGGTCATTCAAAGAACTACAAACGATGGTACCCCAATGAGGTGGTGCACCATCTTGTTGCAATAAGACACGTGCCTGAAGCTCTTCTAGTTGTGGAAATACGAAGTTTTCCAACATGTCTAAGTATACGACTGATGAGACCGTCTTTTCTGTAAAAACGAAAGGCCCAATGACTCGGTCGTGCATTAGTCCACACCACTCTTTAACCTCTGGGGAATCCCTTTGTGCCTCATACATAACATTGCAATAGTTGCCAAAAACAAAAGAGAGAAAAATGCAATTAATAAGCAGACGATATTTAGAAAAGTACAGATATTTAAACTAGAAAATGGAATTATCTGAAATTAACCACACGCGCAGACGATATTTACAAAAGTAAAGATATTCAATCCTGAAAAGGAAAATATATAAGTTATTCCATCAATAAATGCCATAAGTTTGTTTATATCTTCATTATTTCATTAGTTATTAAACATCAAAATGGGTCCGGGACTTTATAAACACCCTGTATTTCTAGTAAATTTCTAGTAAATAGCCAAAATTGGATTGGAAATGATAAAGCATTTTAATCCATATCTGAAAGCAATAATTATGAAATCTAAGAATGAGCAATACAATTGGCAAACATTTATGACTAAACTCAAAAAACTTATAGAATTTTTAAAAGAACTTGTTGAAAGTAATTTTATTCTCAGTTTCTTTCAAATGCTTGCTTTAATTCATATGTGTTTTATAATTTTATATGTTCGTTACACTTAGTCCTAATAATAGAGTAATAGGATAATAAACATCAGAGTACTCCCTAATTAAACAATTAAACTTGAGGTCATTATTACTGTAATATGCTATAGAACTGGTACTGCAGTAACAAACTGTTTGAGGGTCATTCAATTTGTATTTATTAAGCATAATTTTAAAATACACTAAATGAAATATCTCGTAATAATGATAACATTAATATATCGCAATATTTATCCTAATTGTTACAAATTTTTGCCATTATAGAAAATAAAAAAGTTTTGAGTGAAATATCATTAGCGAATCTGAAGTTTTACCTTTTGTGAAGCTCAAATTAAATTCGAGCAACTTACGTTAAATGTGAATCTTAAAAGACACATTTTATGTGCATTAAAAACCCAACGACCTCAGGAAACTTTTACAAAATTCAAAATTGGATTTGAGCTGTTTATCTTAAATGTGAATCTTTACACCTCAAGAAAATTTGATATAGCAAAAATTACTTCGAATTCAAAAACAAATCTATATATATATATATATAGAGAGAGAGAGAGAGAGGTTGTCTGAGTGTTGGCCACAGAAGTTTTGTAAGTTTCCTTAATTTCTTTGATTTTTTTAATTAGTATAGGAAAGTTTTCCTTTAATTCATAGCTTCATAGTTTGAAATGGAATTAAAGAGTTTAAAAATCTTCTACAGTTTTAGGGACATTAGGATTTTCTGCAAGCAGAAGACATTGAAAAACGGGCAATGCCCTCGCCGGGACTCGCACTTCGGACCTCTCGAATACGCGCTGAATATGCTGTCTATTACGCCACGTAGGTATGCTAAGACGGCGGGAGAAATATCTTATATACTCCCCCTTTTAATGACGACTGGAGATTAGGGGACCCAATCGCCAAATCCTGGTAGTGGAGAACAATCATCCACCATCTTGTTTAGGTCGGGCGCCACTGTAGAGACATTAGGTTAGGAAGCAGGGGAATTGAAAAATGCTGGGACTTGAACCTCAGACCTCTCAAATACGCGCCGAGTGTACTGACTATTACAGCACGAAGGCATGCTAAGAAGGCGGAGAAATATCTTATACAATAATGCTTTTACAAGAGTGCAATCGGTAAATTCGAGTTCCGATCGAAATAATTAGTAAATATAAATTCTGCAGGTAAATTGACCATTGTATTTTTAATGTAAATTGACGTGTGTTTACTAGATTTTCAATGCAAATTGGCGTGAGTTTACTAGATTTTCAAGGTAAATTGACGTAGCTTTACTAGACATTCAATGTAAATTGGCATTGACGTCTCTTTACTAGATTTTCAATGTAAACTGACGTGTCTTTATTAGATTTTTCAATGTAAATTGAAGTGTCTTTACTAGATTTTCAATGTTAATTGACCTGTCTTTACTAGATTTTTAATGTAAATGGACGTGTCTTTACTAGATTTTCAATGTAAATTGACGTGTCTTTACTAGATTTTCAATGTAAATTGACACTGACGTGTCTTTACTAGATTTTCAATGTAAATTGACATTGACGTGTCTTTACTAGATTTTCAATGTAAATTGACCTGTCTTTACTAGATTTTTAATGTAAATGGACGTGTCTTTACTAGATTTTCAATGTAAATGGACGTGTCTTTACTAGATTTTCAATGTAAATGGATGTGTCTTTACTAGATTTGCAATGTAAATTGACGTGTCTTTACTAGATTTTCATTGTAAATTGGCATTGACGTGTCTTTACTAGATTTTCTATTCAACTGCATTTTACACTTTCATGATAATATGTTTTTATGATATTTTTATTTTAAAAATTATTTACCAAAGATTTATTTCTGCGAGACTGTATTATGTCATCGCACACAAGCGAAGGAGTAATTGCGTAATATATTGAGTAGGGGATGTACGTAATGTATATATTTTTCTCTTTTCCATTTCAATTTCATTTTATTCTATATTTTAATTACATTTTTAAATGCTCAAAAGGTCATGCGGAACGAAATGTGATACAGTTCTCTTGGGTTATTCAAGTTTTGATGCGTCAGATTGTTACTCCTCTAGAAATCGGTCTGGAATATAAAAATACGTATGATCTATAATGTATTGTAAATTTTAATATGATTTGTATATCCATTTTAAATAAATTCTACAAAAATTTCTAAAAATAGTAAGACTTCGTCTTTAATTTGTATTCAAATTTTTAAAGTGTAATAATTATATTTCAGATCTCAAACTGTAATTTACGAGATTTTTAATAAAGAATCCCTAAATCTAGGCACAATTTATAGGTGTAGTATAGATCATATTAAAAACTGTGCCGACAGCTATGGTATTTTATTCTAAAAAAATAATGGTTAATGGTTATTAAGCACGGCTTAAGTTTAAGAGTATTTTGTATTTTTAAGTAAAACAAAGTTATAAGTACCGTTACTTGATTTCACATAAAGAAAAAATGGAATGAATTTAAAACAAATATGAGAATAGATTTTAATTATCGTGAGAGATATGATATTTAAAATCCTTGTTTTAATAAAATTCTTTGGTACATGTTAATAACAATATTTAACGCTCTTGGAAACAGTTTTGCATTTGTAAATAAAAACATTATAAGATATTTTCTCCCTCCTTTCTGCATGCCTTCGTAGTGTAACGGTAGCCCACTCAGCAAGTATTCGAGAGGTCCAGGTTCGAGTCCCGGCTATGACATTGCTGATTTTTCACTTCTCATCATATAAAAAAAAATTAAATAACTCTGCAGTGGCACCCGAACTTAAAAGGCGGTAGCTGATGATTCTTCGCCGCCAGAATTTGGAGACTGGATCGTCTAATTCCCAGTCGCCCTTTAAAAGAGGGAGTGTGTAAAGTGTTTCCTTCCTCCTTTCTGCATGCCTTCGTGGTGTAAAGCTAGCACACTCGGCTCCTATTCGAAAAGGTCCAAGGTTTGATCCCTGGCGAGGGCATTGCTCATATTTCGTGTTTCCTACTTCAGAAATCCTAATGATTCTGAAGCATGTTTCAGAAATATAGAAAATTTTATAAGAAATTAAACAAGTAGGCATATCAGAGTCTGATTTTCACGGAAATAGAAAATTCTTTTTCTTTTGGAGAGTGTTAATAATTCTCCTGTAGACCGTTTGCGTACTGCAGAAGTAATTATTTAAGTTATCATCAACAGAAGACAGGTCTTTAGGATTATTCTGACTCTGATGGACATAATCAGTATGGTACTGGGCCTTTTGTTGATGAATATTTCAATTAAATATTTTCTTTATACGAAAACCCTTTCCTTCTTGTTATTAGTTTTTAGACAAACCACACCACATATTTACCCTGTATATATACAGATCATCTTGTGTATAAATAAAATGTACTAAAATATAGCCACCCTGTAACTGAGTTTTATTTTAAATCAAAAACTTCAATGAAGCAACGTTACGACAAACTAAGTTCTAAGAAGGACCATATGGAATCAAAATCAAATTTTAGGCAAGAAAACTGTGCAATCTTATTTTGACAAAATGAATCGTTTTAGTCATGTCTGTTAACTGAAACTGTTTTTGGTGTGACAATAAAGGTGTATAATATGTACCTAAATACTGCTTCTTCAAAAGAAATAGCATACGTTATGAAATTAAATATTCTCATTACCCGATAACATCATATTAGTCTTCAGTTGTAGCTTCAAGCGTATCATCGAATTCTATTTCATCTTCACTATCATTGTATCTTTGATCCATAAATAAATAATTATCCGCCAACACCAAACTTCCTTGCTGCAACGCAATTTCCATTTTCGTAAAATGAATGGCCTTGCATCCAAAACCAGCAGTGTTTTTTTTTTTTTTTGACTTTCTCTTCAAAATTATGGCTTCAAATGACTGCAGAAAGGGAAAACATCTAACTGTAATTCCAAGAATTATTTCAGGTTGGAAGTGCATTCTTACTCCAAATTATATCCTTCTTTCCTCGAAATAATCCTACAATAGCTTTCTTTTGGACAACTGCATTGAATACAATCCAAACTCTTTGCAGGAATACTTACTCTCTCAAGCATTTAGCTAACACACATATTTTTCCCTGATCACTTGTCAATTCAGTATACCATTATTAGAAAGGCTATGACACATCTTCGAATAAGTGACCTCAAAAGATAGGATCATTAGGTGCTTTTCGTAAAAAACTGGGTGCGCGTTATATGGCGAATATACCTATAAATTAAAAAAATATAGATTGAAATTATAGATTTACGCTGCACACCAGTGCGCGTTATACGCCGGAAAATACGGTATGTTCAGGAAAAGAATGGTTAGATAGAGAAATAAATAAAACTTTTGCAAAAGTATCGATGGGAAAGTATTTTTAATGAGATCCGTTTTACAAAAGTATTTTTAATAAATATTTGTAGTATTGAAATAATATCATTAATTTTCCATTATTATTTATTAATTTTTCCTTTATGTAGACATAAACTTTAAAGGCATTGGGAAATAAAACGTGGAAATTGTTTTTTACCGGATTTCGTAACATACCGGTTTTGAATCTAATTCCCACTGGAGAGCAGGGCGTAGTCAAAATATTTTCGTAAGCAGTTATGAAGACTTTCCAGGAGAAATACGATGTGTTTACATGGATAATGGGCGTACAAAGAATTTTCTGTGGTATTTATCCCCTCTGACAACGCCCTGGATAAGATAAAATACATTATTGATTGCCATGAAAGTTACTTCCTTTTCATGATATTAGATTCGAGAGAAAATGATTCTTAAACACAGAACAAAGCCATTTTAATCTGTTGTTTTAAAGTTTAAAACTAACTTAAACAAGTTTCTCTTTTTAAACTCTTTTAATCCTCCTTCTTAGCACTACATTACCGTCCAGCCATATGCAATTTTAATAAGTTGGAAATAGCGATAGAGAAGGTAGTAGTAAGGATTCCTGTCTGCCTGAAGTAACTTAGAGCAGTTCTGTTCCTTTTTGGATTTTTAGTTCCGTTTTGCATGATTCTTAAATGCAGTGAGGAGATTAGCTTCATTCGTTTTTTCTTCTTTTTACAAAGTAAAAAGGAAGTATTGTACAGTCGAAAAACGTTGGGTATCATATTTCAAAGAAAATACCCATTTTTATCGCTATCGAAAGCAATTTAACGATGTTTTTGCTTGATATCAGTATGTAAGTACAGAATAAAGGACTCGTTTCCGCCATAAAATTATAAAAGGCTTCTGAAGAGATTTTTTCGTCGCGTCCACGCGTACATAAGTAAGTACTTACGAACGTACGTATGTGTGTATGTATCTCGCATAACTCAAAAACGAGTAGCCTCAGAATGTTGAAATTTTTATATAGGATATTCCTATGTCATTCCAAGTTGTCTCTGTACACTCTACGAGTTTGCCGGTCTGGTAGAGAATCACCCGGTATATAAATGTATGTAATATATTAATATATATATATGTGTGATGTCCCAAATGTAGTCGTAGCTCAAAGTATCAGACGATAAGTTTAAAGAAAAAACAGGATCCATTTATTAATTTCCATGAAAAACAGCATTTACAAAAATAAGATCCCCGGAGTAAAAAAAAACAACAACTAATAACTTTTTGTATTGAAATTTAATCCATAGTTACATTAATGAAAAGACGCCTCAATATTCCTTTGCGAGTCCTTCTATAAACCTCTGGAAAGGCGGAACTTCCAAGAAATGACGTCAGCCTCGTCAGCCAATCCAGTTCGCTTTAAATATTTCTAGAACTTTCAATAACTGTAAGTGTACAAAAAGGATGGAAAATCAACTTGACTACGGGGCTGTGAATTTAATCTGTTTCTTAGTTGCGCATTTTTTGCTTTAAAAATGATAGAATTATTGTTCTTATCTTCTGGTTAAGGTTTTTATGCCTTTAGCTAACTTACATGTTATAGTTGTAGAATTATCAACAATTTAAAAGTTGTTTAAGTGCGGCTAAGCCTAATTACGGTATAGCAGCTATATTTGTTTACATTTGAAGCTTAGCAGAATAGTGGATTTGTTGCCAATCTAAAGAAACTAAGCTTCGCAACAACAACGATAACGCCATCTTTTATTATTGCGAATTCAATCATGTTTAATCCATTCTGGAATTTATTTGAGGAATTTAGTGTTAAGATCTACTTCGTAATTTTTAATATAGATATTTTGAGTTTTTATATATTTTTGCCTTTTCGCGAAGTGAGAACTGATTTAATTGAATGAGAAATACTGAATCGTCTGCGAAAAACTATGCCTTTTATTTTTTTGTTTAATTTATGTTACACATCGTTTTAGATCTATTATAGTTTTGGATAGAACACGTGGCAACGATTAAGTAATTCTACAGATGATATACATCAAAGCTGTATGTAAGTAAAGCGTCGACACCTCAATGGGAGAAATTACGCTTCGAAACGACCGCAGCGCTCGTAGCGGTGGCGATGTGGAAACACAATCAGTAAAACTGCGCATGCTCCTTTTCTTTTCAGTCATTAGTTGTTCTGATTTGGTTGTTTGTTTAATTCTACCCAAATCTTGTTAGTTTCTAACGTGCTTTGGTTGTGTTATTTATAACTTATTAACTTTGTACTTTTTAATTACAAAAAGCTCTTTTCAGAACCAATTTTTTTTTTAATTTTCTCTAATGGCGTATCGAAATTGCGGATTAAGGATTGCAAGAGTAAGATTTCGTCGAAATCTGATGGAATACACTTCTACACGGTTCCTTGAGACCATGCGTACTTAAGGAAGTGATAAAGATCAGTTTTAGGATATGTATTGTTGAAATTAAAGGTAAAAAAATCTGATAATTAAAAGAATTATTCCCCTATATTTTATAATAACGCAGGTACAAGTTTTAAATAATATTTTAAAAAATCTTTTTTTTATTCCCTTTCAGAAATATTCAGAGAAAGTTATGTACTATTTAATGTATTTCACTATTAAAATGAAAAGAGCGCTAATTTGAAATGGACCGAATTGAGCATTAATTACAAATTGACTTAGATTTTTTTCATTTAAAAGATGCCTCAGAAGCTAAAAAAATCATGTCATATTTGAGAAAGTATTTTAGGTAGAAGCTCTGTAAGTGGAGAAGAAATAATGCATAATTATAATGTTAATAACAATGAACTTTGCTTAAAAATGTATTCTTTTCGTATACTTAGGACTCTGAAATACTGTACAAATAGAAAATATATACATTTATATATATAATTACGAGGCAATTACAAAATATTTACATCCAATCGTGTCAAAACTCATTGCAGGCTCTTCATCTTACTTCTAACCTCCATGACGTCACTGCAGGCGAGAGGAGGAAGGGAAGAGATTTAGTTTACATCGCCACCACTGCAGTGGATTGGCGCTGCAATTTGGCGTCATGTTATAGTATGGAAGTGCCGACGCTTTACTTATATACAGCTTTGATATACATTACTTTTGTTCATTTTCTGTTTTGAAGTTAATGAGAGGTAGCGCTGTTAAGTGAACCTAGCGCCAGAGTGTCGCTGTAGTAAACAAATATAGTGAATTTTAAGATAACCGACCTCGTTCGGAGGGCGTTTTTTAAAATGTTCGTTATATCTTTGAATTTATGTGATTTTTTAACGAATTGTACTCATATAATTACTGCAAAAGTGATAAAAATATCATTATTTTGAGAAATTTATGCAAAAAACTGAAAATGTTAGATTAAAATTAATAAAAACATAAACTATCACTGACAAGAAAATATTGATGATAAAAATTTATGTTTGGCTTCATTTTATATATATCTTCTAGGTAGTATATATCATTTTATATATACTACCTAGAAGCATACATTCGACTACAATCATTTGAAAGTACTGATTCGCTAGCGATATATGGCCAAATGAGTCAGTCAACACTAAAAAAAATTTTAAAATACGCATGCTATTGAAGGAAAAATGCTGTAATTTAAATTCTATGGGGTTACTTTTTTAACTTCTTGTCTACATTATGTATAATAATGTATAAAACATGTGTGCAAAATTTCAAATAATTCTATGATGAATTTACGGAATTATTATGGTTGTCAAGAACATAAATCATAAAAAAAGAAGAATTAATAAAAAATCACGTTTAAAGTTTTGAGATTACTGTTACATGAAAATATACATAAATATTCATTAAAAGTGCTATCCCTTCATTTTTTTCAAAACAATCATTTTTTTTCCGTAGGGCTTTCAGTTTTTTTCCTATGAATTTTGGCGTAGGTTGATGAACGCTTTCGAGAATCGTTAAGTTCTTGCTACATCTAAATTTTTGTATCCTTGGACTGTAGAATATCCAGGAGTCCTTTTAAGTGACTCAAATAACATTTTAATAAAACCAGAAAATCCATCATTAAATAGAATTAAACTGATACTGGGAGAAAAAATTAAACATTTTAGCCCAACAAATGTGTTTTTAGCTAATAAATTGGCGCAGAAAATTTGTACACAAAACAAAAATATCGAAAGCTCAGTGTAAACAAAACAATAAGTTTGAAACTCTGTTGCCAAATGAAAAAGAGGAAAAACATAATGAAAATATACTGCCAGATTCTCCAAACATATCAAAATGCTTAAAATTATTTATTTTATAAATAACATAGGAAAAAGTGGAAAGTGCACCTTTAATTTACCCTTTAAACTTTAACTTCCGTTGTGGCAGACAGTTACTTCCGGTTTGCCGTATCTCAGAAAAACTGGTATATCTCTACTTCTAATCAACATATCAAGAAAAGAAAAGCTGTTTCTGATAGCTAAGAATGTGGTCTTAAAAATATTAAATAAAAATGTGAGTTTTTTAGTCGAAAGCTGCTTTTTGAACGAGTTTGGTTACCTAAAGAATGCATTTATTCTATTATGGTTTATGCGCTATCTACGAAGTACATTTAATTCAATCCTATAAATGAAGTGTAAAATGTATATAATTTAATATTCCGTGCAAGGAAGTCATGTGGTGTACACATAAGATTTTTGTTTTCATGTTAGGGGCAGTTAATCTAAGTAACCCACAAAAGTTCAGCAAATTTAGAAGCTTTCTTTATCTGTGAATTACCTATAATTTCCAATATGTTTTCTTAATGAGTTAGTTTTAGGTTTTGCTTCTCAGACACGAAAATATAGTTGGTGATTATTTTCGTACTGCCGTACTGAAGAGTCTGGGTTTGAATCTCGGAGAAGGTATGGATGTTAATTTTATGTCCCTTCATAGGAGGCAACGGTCGCGCCCTCCGTAATAAACTGACCACTACTTCCGGCCTTAGATCTTCTTTAATGATTTTGTACTTACGAATGATTTTATAACGAATGAAGGTGTATATCACCTGACACGAAAATGACATTAAAAGGGAATAAAAATAGGAAGTTTTAATTCTAATTGTAATAGTTATCTGACTCACTTGGGCTGAAACTAAATTATCCTGCCTTTCAACCATACTTTTGTTTTCATTCTTAAATTATGTGAAATTCTACTGTCGATAAGTGAAAATTTTCTGAAATTAATAGTTATTTAATAGAGAGTAACAGAATATTTATACATGCCTTGTCTTATACAAATAATGCTATTTTGTTAGAGCTTTGTATTATGCTAATTTATGACCTAAAAGACTCAGTTGTTTTTCATAGATTATTGTAATTCCTGTTCAGTCAATAACCCTCAAGTTATGTGGATATGCATTTTAACTTGATTTCTTTTATTTATTTGATATTGTATATAATAAATAACAAGTTACATAAAAATACAAATAAATAAAACTTTTTGTCATATTGTAAGATCTGTCTCTACTATCCCACATACACAAATTCTAGGTCCTGCAATGAACTTGGTGAATTCTCGCACAGAAGTGAATAAATACCAGCACAGAAGAAAGAAAGTAAAAAGTAACCCTTTTAATTCAAAGTTTAACAGAAAGGCACGATCTTCTGTGCGTTACAAACCACCTTCAACTTGCCGTAGGAAACGTAAATTTAGAATATAATTCAAGTCGAATCTAAATAGAATAGTGCTGGATTAACACGTTAATTTACACTAACAGGTTGACTCTCAAAACCTAACAGGCGTTATGATAATCCTAAATTGCCAAAAGGCTTATTGGCAAAACAGCGAGATAGCAACGAAACGTGAGCCGGCTAGCAAAAACACGGTCTGAATAAACTCAGAGTTTTACCCGTTTACATATTCTCTTCACTTAACTTTAAACTTACATCCTGGCGAGAAAATACAGAAGGAAGTTGAGAGAATCAGAAAAGGTATCAAACTTAAAAAAATTGGCTATGCAAAATAAGGGAAACCGTACAATATAACTGTAAATTAAAAAAGCTATTAATAAATATTAATTAACAGATTACTTAAACTAGCAGTCTATATAGTGAGATACCGAAAGACTTTACAAAGTTATTCTTCATGGGTTGAAATTTCAAAAAAAAAAGGAAATTTTCATTAGTAGGTAGAAAACACTGAATAGGTAGAAGACACTGAATGTCACAAAATAGGAAACAGAAAACACGTATTTATTGTGATGTAAAATCTAATGTTTATTTCACATACACTGGATTACACATACAATGGGTGCAAGGGAATACAAATTGCGAGCCAGTAATGAAATCAACGACTGCTTAGGAATGTATATTATATTTGAGATGAATATATATATACGTGAACTCTTTGAAATGGTTGGGTATTTAACGATCGCGGAATTCGGTCCGTACCATTTGTAATATGCTCCCTCAGGTATTCTGATGTAATATTGTATTGTTTCTTCCTTCGACGATCCGTTCAGGATAATGTTTCTGTGCCTATTCGCTCTGCCCATAACACTGATATAGTTCAGAAAACTCTGAAATGGCCACTGAAATACTGCTGTAGTTATCCATACTGCTGTAACGACCAAGAAAGAAGAATATTACAAAATTTACGGATAGAACCTGATTAACAGTTCGGATCGTTGTTGTATCACCAAAGGGTTACGGACATATTTCCCCATATTTCCCATTTCATTTCCCCTGCAATGCTGCACGCGACGAGTTTTAAGAGAAAGCTACTCCGTAAAAGTTAAAATTCAAAAAGCGTGCATTTAATATTTAATAAATAGATGTCTCGTAATTGCCATTGCTATCCAGAAAAATCGAGGAAAAAAATAGAACGTGCTCGTGTTTGATTAAAAAGCTTATAAATTTGGATTAAAACATCTCAGCTCAGTTGTTTTAAGCGAACTGTTATTGTTTTACTTAGTGCTGTTATTGATTGTAGCGAATTCGCGGTGAGATCGAATGAGCTTTCTCTGTTTTGAATTGAGTTCTGTTTAACGTTTTAGTAGTTCAAAATATAACTACTGTGAGATATAGTGATATTGTACGAATATCACTGAGGAAATATTTCAGCATTTTGTTTTATTTCTTGTGAAAAGAATAAATTTTGTTAACTTTTTAATGACTTGTGCATTCAATCCATTACGAACCCCTACGCACGCAACAATATATTAGTTCTTATTATACATATCATGTTTAAAAAATTTAATGTTTGAAATCTATTGAATAATTTATAGTAGTTCTATAACATTGCTTTCAAAAAATGAAACTTTTACTGAAACGATAATAAAACGTAACTTCTGACCATGAATGTCATAGCTTATAATAAATGTCAGTGTGTGGAAACATATGTGCGTCATGCAAGCTTTAATGTTTGTGATTGGTTATTCATATTTTGTTTATAAATTACATAACGTATTAAGACTTTGTTCGCTATCTTTTGAAACCACGAATTAATGAATATTTTTTTCGCACCTGATATTATTCGTTGCAATCTTTACAAATTGTATTATTCTTATTGAAGTGACACAGGTGAGAATGGCTTTGCTCAAAATGTTATCTCTGAAAATTTGATGCCTTTTACAAAATATAATTTTCAGTTTTAAAACGTTCGAGGACATTGCTCTTCTGAAAATGCATTTCGATTTGCTTGTCAAATTGCACTAAGGCATCTTGGAAATGATACAAATATTTGATGGTACAAAAACCATATTTAAGAACCCATTATGGCAGGTAAGAAAAACAAAATTATCATTAATTCATTTGCCATAAGATATTTGTCAATTTTATCGCGTTTGTTTTCTTAACTATAAAATAATCCATTTGAGATAATTTTGCTCATTTTTAAATCGTACTACTTCTTACTGGCAAGATCCATCGTATATCAAGTTTACTGCACGTTTTCGAAAGTATGTTGTACCACTGAATACCATTTTGACTTATCTAAGTAATTAATGCTTAAGAGTAGCAAAGTGAAAATAAAAAAGTTAGCTCCATCTTTGTTGTGACTTGAACATTTTCTCTAAACTGATTTATTCTCCTTTTAGTATTATGTTAGAAAAAAGGAAACACAGAAGTCTTCTGTTGCCCAAAATTGTTGGTCCGAAAATCCCACTTTCAATTTTTCTGCTGCTAACATTATTCCAAAAACATCTTCCATTGGTAAGCTATATTTTCCAGAGGCATTTCACATCCAAAAAAATCTTTCTGTTCTAGTTAACGACCCTAATTCCAATCCATCTTTGCCTTTAGCCTTTTAAGAAATTATGTTTTAGTTTTGGTTTCATCAACAGATGACGCCAGTAGCTTGTCTCCTGTCTAGGCTTTCTTTTCTTATCTCAGCTAATCATTACATCTTATCTCGTTCATTTGCGCTTTTGCAGCTCAGGATGATGGTTCGGTAAAACCATCGAAACTAATCCTGCAAAATTTACAAATATAACGCTGATTTTTGTTGTGTGACTTCTCAAATAATCATTATTTGGCGTCCGATTTTAAGCAAAATTAATGTTAAATGCTGCTTAAATTATTGCAACGAAGTTAGATTTCTGGAAAAGCAAAAACGTTTTACGTATTTTAGTGCTGTCAAAACTCTACTTATTTCAGTGAAAATGCTAATTTTATACACAGAAATAACAATGAAATTATATATTTATTTACATTTTGAAAATATAATTTTTCCTTAGCTAACTTTAATCGATTGAATCTAATGCCCGTTTTTGTTTTAATGTAAACAGAATACAGCTTCGTTAAAGACTTAAATTTATTTTTATCTCATTGCTGAATTTAAATTCGAAACTGATTAGTACGTAATGTTTTTGTACCTGCTATTTAAATTACTTTTAAAAGTCATCAAATGATCGTCTGATTAATGAACAGTTATTTATCTTAAAAGTCGGAAATTCAACATACTTTATTCTCTAAAACAAAAAACCGTCCCTTCCGGTACTTTGCTGATCGTTTTTTCTTAGAATGAAACCGATCTTAAACTTTATTAATTTAAAAACACGTAATTCGCTTCTAACTCCTTCTTTTTTTCCCTTTCCTAAGGCACACTAGAACTAAATTCTTGGAATTACATATTCGCAGAGTTCTAATTTACTTAATTGATTATTTTCTTTCCAGGCGAAATGAAATCAAGATTGCTCTTGATTTATTTAGCTGTGTTCATTGTTTTCAGTGATTTAAATGAGGCGAAAAATAGAATGATTTGACATATATTCCCAGAGAAGCTGTTAAATTAATTTATATTGATATTTAATAAAGGCGTATGTTGAGATGCCGCTATTCAGTAATTTTAACAGGATTCAATAATGTCTAAGAACCTTCTTGTCATGGAAATTCTTGTCTTCTTGTCTGAAAATTATTAAGAAGATAATATGCCATTAAACACGTGTTTAATTTTAAAGTGTATGGAAATAAAAAAACATTAATTGCATTGCCCTATTTAAATTCGAATATTTAACATTAGAAGCGCCAAGCTTTCTCCCTACCTAGAAGCGCCAACGGCAGTCAAATTGACTGCTTAGGGAATTAAATGTATATATTAAAATGCAAGTGCTTTATAATGCTTTTAAGAATATTAATTGTTGT
>KK119513.1:557316-571591 GCA_000611955.2 Stegodyphus mimosarum | reverse complement strand
AATGATAGTCATTTTGTGCATTACGCGTTTGTAGCATTTTGCAATCCATTTCAGTACAAGTAAACCTGCATGGAAATAAGTTAAATATTTGACACTAAGTATTTGCAACCATTTTTAATGTTTGCCTTATAAATTCGCAGGTGACTTTTATAATGGATAATTTAGAGGGAAAAGAAGATTAATGTAATTTCTTGCATATTTTATTTATTTTATACGTGCAAATGTTCATCCTTGGAAAGGGTATATGCAAGCTGAACGTATAAAAGCTTGCATAGTATACATACTTTTTAGAGATCAGGTAATTTCATATATGACCTTTTTTACCGACTTCAAAGACTGACAAAATTTTCCTGCATTTTCGTGCAAATTTTTGTAATTTACGAGAAAAATTATTTACATGTTTCATATATAAATTTGCCCTGTAAAAAAAAAATTTCTGTGCGCGTTTGTTCCACAACTTTCCGGAAAATTTCTATCGTGACTTTAGCTAATAAGCATTTAGAAACAGTTTTGCACCTAATCTTCGTCATGATTAAGCAGTTTTGTTCCATAAAAATTCTAGCATAAGCGTAATTCGGCTAGCAGATTGTTGAAAAAAATGTTGAGTTAAAAAAAAAAAAACCTTTACTTCGTGAAAACAAAATAGCGTCCCCCCCAAAAAAATTGGCAGGTTGCTGTAGCACGGTTGCTCGCCAAATTTTCGCTAAAAAACCGCCAAGTTACCATAATCCGAAGATTCACCAAAAATATGAAAGTAAAAATTATCCTTCTTTCCACCTTCTCATAAATCATTATATAAATATAATAATCATTAATTAATAATCATTAATAAATATCCATTAACAATTACTAAAGCTTGAAAATCGCACGTCTGCGATGCTATCGTCATGCATTGATTTGTAGATACTTTATTTATTACCACGATATTTTCGACGACGATGTTTTCAAACTTCTAAGTTTTTGAACCGCTTTATTCTCGGCAACGATATTTTGCACCACGATATTTTAGAACTGCGATGTTTTCTCTTTGCTTTATTTTCTACCACGATGTTTTGTACAGCGACGTTTTCGCCTTGCGTTGTTTTCTCCGCGACATTTTCGTCCGCGATTTTTTGCCGCGATGTTTTCGGATGTAATTGCTATCACTGTAGCTTACATAACATTCCTATGAAAATGCGGAATTGTTTGGCTTATTTATTAATTATCTATTTTCAATTTAATTCTTTCTTCACAGCATTACAAAAACTACTCAAAAAATGAAGGAACAAATATCTTTTTGTTCAAAAGCACCAGTTTTTTTGTTGTTCCTTGCTGCCATTTTTCCCATATTTTCTTTTGAAAAACTTGGTTTTAAACAATATTTAGACCGAAGGGGCAATTTTTTGTAGAAAGGCTTTTAATTTCCTTTTGGCATTTTGCGTCGTCCACTATAAAATGGTGTTTCACTTTTCAAATTGTTGCCACCAAATGTTAAAGCCGTGCATTAAATTTAAAAACATAAAATAAAAAAGAATCTGAATTAATGCATGTATGTTTCACACAGTGTGAAGAAACAACGGTACCTAGAGATATCAAATATTGAATAACGTAATCCTTCACTCGAATATGGGCATCTGGCAGTCCAAATTTGAAATCTGGAATTTTATTTATCATCTATTTCATACTTGGCAAAACTTTAATGAATTTTTTTTAACAAACTCGGAGATTTCAAAGTGAGTAATGGTAAAGCTGAGCGAAAAAAAAAGACATTTTTATCTTCAGAAAGCGAAACTACATATCCGGAATTTTAAAGATATGCTCTTTTCAAATATTGTTACCTTACTGAATTGAATTGAATTTTATGGTTTAAGAGTGAAGAACATGATGTTTAGTAAATAAAGGTACCACACAAAACGTTTAAAAACACGCGTTTGAGCGATATATAGAATCCAAATTTTCTTTTTCAATTTTATAATTAAAATAACAATTACAGGACCTTTTGGATTAAACTAATACAAAACCACTTACAAAATAAAATAACTAACGGAGAAAATACACGATTTTCCCAAGATTTGGATTATACAGCGTTTTCTTTCCGGTTCACCAGCTAACACTCAGAGTGACAACAATATTGTAATTGTTGTTGCTGCAAATGCGTTTTACAGTATTGCCAGATGTTTTGCCATTTCTCAAGAAATGATGCAACTCAATTCAAAATACATGGTTTACTCTATGAAGAAGAATATATATCTTACATCACGAAGAAAAACATAAAAATATATCACAAAGTTTGATGCATTTTATCCTGAAGCCAAAATAAAGAACATGCGCTGAAATTTAAATAAAGACTAGATCTATGGCTTTTCCAACATTACAGATAAATTTCAGAATATCCTACAACATTACCCATTTGGAATCGATGAATTTTAAAGATACTGCCTTTTCCTTTAAACTTCAACCCCCCAAACAAAACCGAAACTGAAGCCAGGGAGAGGATATAGCATATAAATTAGATCTATAGCACTATAAATCGCCTTTAGAAAAATAAAATTTTATTCTGTATGGAACATAAATTTTATGTTGTCTTACTTTTCTTGTTTACAAGATTTCATTCTTCAAGACTGACTGTCTAACTTAAGTCACGGAAATATATTTCGTAGTCTTAATTTTGGGAGAAGAAATAAGTTTCACCGTCTGTATACCAAAGATAATTGAGCCTAAGAAATTAAATAAAAAGTTCAACGAAGATCGTAGATAAAGAATGTAATTTAAAGCTATAGCTTTCCAAAAATATTTTTATTCAAAATATTTGTTTTGTACTATTGCATTACACTTTTCTGAGTTAAATATTCGTAATTGAAAAGATTAGAAAAGTAAATATTATTTGAACTTGAATAAGAGTGAATTTGTGCTCTTTGATTCCTTTCATTATACACGCAGTCTGCATACAGTCTTAATTTTCTTACATTACCCATAAATAATATTATACACCAAGGGGAGTGAGCACGCACTATACGTACCATGTTACATTGACCATTTTTGACGTATCTTTTCTCAAAATCTGCTTCAGATACGAGTTTGAAACTTTTTGTACACTTAAAATACATCTTTCTGATTATTCTGAAATGTGCTCTGGGAAATTCTGCAGTTTTATAATAGTCTTATAAGGTATTTCTCCCGCGTTCTTGACATTCCTTCGTGGTGTAGTGGTCAGCAAGCTCGCTGCGTATTCGAAAGTTCCGTGGTTCGAGTCTAAGCAAGGGCATTGCTCATTTTTCACCTGTCTTGCTTCCAAATAACCTAATGACTCTACAGTGGAGCCCGAACTAAAAAAGAAGGTGGTGGATGACTATTCTCCACCACCAAGATTTGGTGATTGGCTCTCCTATTCCACAGCCGCCCTTTAAAGGGGGGAGTATATAAGGTATTTCTCCCACCATCTTGGCATGCTTTTGGGGTGTAGTGGTTAGGACGCTCAGCGCATATTCGAGAGGTCCGGGTTCGAGTCACGGTGAGAGCATTGTTCATTTTTTTGTCTCTCAGCATAAAGAGTTCCTAATGTCTCTACAGTGGCACCCGAACTAAAAATGGTGGTGGATGATGATTCTCCACCAGCAATATTTGGCGAATAGTTCCTCTAATCCCCATTCGCTCTTTAAAAGGCGTAGCATATAAGATATTTCTCCAGCCACCTTAGCATGCCGTCGGGGTGCATTGGTCAGCACGCTCGGCGCGTATTCGAGAGGTTCGTGGTTCGATTTCCGGTGAGGGCGTTGCTCATTTTTCGTCTCTCCTGCTTTCAAGAAATACCTAAGGTCTCTATAGAATATAGTATTAATCACCGAAACATTTAGCACGTTTTTCTTAAAATAAAAATTGTAAAAATTTGTTTCCTTAGTTGATCACAAAAGGCCGCCCAAACGGTATAGTGGTTAGAGGAGCCTGACTGTCGAATTGAAGGGCCCGGGTTTGAATCCCGGAGAAGGCATTTATGTAAAATTGTCTGTTCCTTCACGGAAGCTAAAAGTGACCACCTATCAGGTGCCTCCACAATAAAATGGCCACCACATCTGCCCTTAGGTGTGGCAAATACCGTTATAGGTAAATGCCTGCCATTGGAAAAAAAATATCACATAAAGCTCATTCCAGTAAACATTAGAAAACGTAATAAATAAATCAAAAAAATTAAAATACCTGTAGTAAGCAGTAGGTCCTGAGAAAGGGTACGTTAAAGATAGAAGATCACATTTGGAGAAAAACGCATTTACCCCTAAAAATACTCACTCATCAAAACATTCGATGACAAATTGAAAGTAGATTTTTTTACATTTCTAATTTTCATAGAGATTAAAGCATGGTATTTTTAGAGAGATAAAAATGTGGAGAATTTGAAAATGCAATAATCCCAGATCACCATTTATTTGAAGATTTTTGTCTTCCAACACTCGTTAAGAAACATTTTGTTAATTTATAACATTTACACTGTACAATCAAAACTTGTTTCTTTTTTTCAGTGCCGGAGAAGATATAAGAAGTGCATTTCGTGGAAATCCAATTAACCATATTTCCACTGCAGAAAATTTTAATAAAGCAAATCTAAAAATAAAACGTTTGAGCATTAATAAAATATCTTGCTTCTTAAATTAAACTTTAAGCAGGCTTGTAAGAGAAAGAATCTTAGTACTTTATTAAAATAAGCTTTAATTTAGTTGCCATCTAAATGAATAAATAAAATATTTTTCTTAAAACCGAACATAAATTTTAAGATTATTTTCCTTGACTACATGAAAAAGAATTGTCGTTTGCTCTAATAATTAATATCAAATTATGCTAATTTTAAGAATAAACTGGGTTTTAATTACCATTAGTAATAGGATGCGAAGATGCAGTGTAAATTTTAAAATGTGTTTTATGCCTTCGGCGGAGGTAAAATCATTCAATGTTAAATTAAAGAACTTTAAAGAATTAAACTGTGATGCTGTTAAAAACTGTGAATGTTTAGGTAACTGTGCTGCTGTTAATAATGAGAATACATATAGAATTTACGTAACATACAAGTCTTGAATCTCTTAGATACTTAAAGAATTTTTTACAACACTTTTTTGATCTCTATATTGTTATTTTTTACTGCATGCTGAGTAATAGAAAACAAATTGTAAGGTTGCCATTATATGTAAGTGGAAGCTATAGTAAAGTGGAATACTGCAGACGGAATATTTTCGGCGAAGTTTCAAAATTTCCCGCCTCTCCAGGGTACCGTTTCCGTAGCTACGGAGCTGTTTTTTCTAGGAATCTTCCAGTTTAAAACAACGCTACCAGAATCTCGTTCTTTAGAGTGTCAATCTGCTAAGCAACATCGGAAGTATGAACTTCTGGTAAACTTGTTGCACCACTACGAAGACGATGACACGAACTTACCTTTTCTTGGAAACGTCGTCCCAGGGAAGTCAGCCTGACAAGAGTAATTGGACCTAAACCTTTCTTCCATACCTTCTATTTCCGAAACTTCCTAAAGCTTCAGTCGGCGATTCTTGGCTGAGGTAAAACAACTTCACTAATAACGCTTTATTCACTGATGCCAGCATCATAATTAAAACTTTAGGTACGAGTAAGAAGGAGAAAAAATCAGAAATGAGTTGTTAATCGCAACGTCTGCAATTTATATCATATATCTGATTTTCATATTTCTTGTTATTGCGTCTTTTTGTGCGGTGTTTTGTGTGGCTCCCTCTGTTGACAAAAGATTTTACTATATTTGTAACCGAAAAAAAATCCAGATTCACAAGAATAATTTTTCGCAAACCACGTTCAATTCTACCAATTCCTTTAATTTTTTATAAATTTTAAAAATATTTAGAAACTTCTGGAACACACAGTGTGTTTATATGTTTATGAGGAACAAAAATTAATCTGAAAGGGTTCAGATTTTGACGGTCACACAAAAGGTTTGTAAGGCGTTTTACGAATTCGCTTCGCAGTTTACCAGTTTGTTATTGCACTATCTCCTATGATCATGTTTCCTTTTTTGTCTTTTTAACTTTATTATTAAACATTTTCTTCGCACTTAACCTGATCAGGACAAGCGTCGCGTATATCCGACGCAACGATTCCACGCTTACTAGCTCAGCGTCGAGTATACGCAAAGAGATCCGATCGATCTCTTCAGCCCAGCGTCGCGTATACGTAACTTGAAAACAGAACGATTTTTTTGAATTTTTGAATCCCAGTAGATGGTGTTAAATGTAACGGTTTTCACATCAATTAAGTCATGTGGCTTTTGACTCTCATGTATGAGTATCAGGTTCTGTTCTGTGCTTCTAATTTTGACAGATTTATTGGTGTAAACAAACTAAAAAATCACAGCTCTTTAAGGTAAAGGGACATCGGCGTTGCATTTTCCGTTATTAAAATGTGGGGAAATGCAACCAGCTCATTTTTTTGTCAGTAAAATGTGGGAAAGCGCCTCTAGCTGACTATAGCGGTGTAATGTCGCCGAACTTCCGCGATGGAAAAGCTCAAACCAGTTGTTCTTTTTTATATTTATTTTAAAACTTAACATAGACTTTCTTGGTATATTGAAAAGTAACTTTAGACCATGATTAAAGAAGGGAAAAGATATCAGCTTTCCCGATACGTGATGCATATTACTTGCTCGGCATATATATGCTCGGCAAAAAAAGCTGTCATTGTCCTGTGTGTCGATTCTCGTTTTGAATTATTCCACGCTCAGTAGAATTATTAAATCGAAATTTAATTACCTACAGATAATTATTGCTTAATTTTCTTTTACACTTCGTATTTGTAATTTTATTTTCATGTTTACAGTATTTGTTTTCTTGCTTATAGTTATAATTTTAGTATTTCGCATGTTTCCTTTATTTCTGTTAATGTAATATTCTTCACATTAATCCATACTAATAATTAGTACATTAAGAACGTAACTTCAAAAATTGAGGTCATTATATTAAAATGTTGATTTTATATGAATTTGTTTTCTAAAAGTAGGCTTAACTGCTGAAAATGGGTGGGCCGATGGCAACGTTCCATTTTCGGGGTTCGATTCCGTGGCTGCGCTTTGTTCTCCGCACGCTGGTCCTCAAGGTGTTAATCCATATGTAGTTTAACAGCAAAATTACAAACAAATTTAAAAGCAGCATAGCAGCGTTTGTTTAGAATGTTTACTTAAAGTTTCCCACGTTATAAGTTACTAAAAACCTTTTTTTTCTAATCATTATTGAAAGAAAATATACAATGCCAAACAAGCTAGACCACAAAACCATTTTTAGCACCATGAAAAGGAATAGGGGAAATACACGCTCATAAAATTTAAGTTTGCTTGAATTATATAAACTTATAATGAGATGGTGGATTTACTGTAACCATTTAGTTGGGATTTTGCTTTCAGTTTGAAAACATTTCGTCTTGTTTCTCATTAAAAATGTCATTTCTGAAAATTAAGGAACATAATGATATGTAGCATTATTCGGAGCGTCTGCGAAAAGCCGAGATTTATTCAAATATGAAATGCCACTTGAAAATATGAACACAGTCTCCTAGACCAGATTCCTTTTTCTTTTCTTTTTTTTTGGATGGTTAAGCACGACCTTTGCGTGCCTAAGTGCAATTTCAGCATTTGTTTTACTTTTCTAAAAAAATTAACAAAGGTAGAGTTCATTAAAATTGCTTAAACTAAAAGTTTTAATTTTAATTTAAATCCAAATTTTCTCATTGACTATCAGAATCAAACTATAGACAGTGTGGTGTTTACTGTAGTCTAGAAGATTCAGTGATCAAACTGGAGTGAAATATATCTTTTTAGAGTTTGTTTTTGAACGTTTATTAGAATAGCTTCGCGGCAACTTTACGCATCGTTTGAATTTAACAGGTTTTCCCCCATAGCAAAAGTCTAACGGAGTTTCTTAATCTCTGAATTATTCTAGATATCAGCGTACACAATATTTTTTATTATAGAAGTTATTTCTATTTAGAAAATAGAAGAAGAAAATTGATTATGCAAAGAAAGAGTTTTTTAATAAAATATTTTAGACGAAAATTTTTTCTTTGTCCTGTTGTTCATTTTATTGATGATGTTAACTTGATGATGCTTTTAGAACACACACACAATACTGTTCTAACTAAAATGTTAATCTAATTCCCAGTTGTTAACAACAATTGAAAATTTTATTTCGTGAAAATAAACTGGGTGGGAAACTGTTGTGAATCCTCTAAAGGAATTTCAATATTTCACGTATACAGTTGCGAAGAGTTCGGTTATTAAAGAGTTAATTTGAATCTGTACTATCATTTTTCTCTTTCCGTTTTGACGCCAGTATGCAAATTAGTACGCCTTTTTCTACAATGAGATTTTGAGACTGCTAAGACAGTGTTCTGCCGCTAGTGGTCACGTTACTAGGTTTGCTATTCTACCTTAATTTAATTCATTTTTCCTGAAATACAAACTTTCAGAAAAAATAAATTAAATTAATTGGGGTTAAATATTATAAGCAGTCCCCTAACACACCGGAAATGAATTTCAGCCTGACAGTAAAGGCAGTAAGAAAACCCACTGAGTCACATATTCTTCCCGCAGTTCTTATTATTGCACGTTTAGTATCATCATCAAGCAATAAGTGTCAAGTATGATACGTGCTCGACAAGATCAACCACACTTGTAGTGATGTAGCTTAATGTAAGAGCCAGGGGAGCGGCATGTTATGCTTGTATAAAAACAATTTGTTTACCATTTGTATTCTTATCCTTTCGAATTACAGAGTGACGTGGTAAATAATATATCGGATTCCGAACTGCATCCTTTTGTTCAGTTACTGATTCTACGATTCCCAATTTACAGCATTCTCATATCACAGATTTATAGTCAGCATACAAGAATGGATCCTGTATCATTTTGTTCTGGTGACAACAGGTTGCCTAGAAATATATGGAACCAAGGCAAAATTGTGGAAATGCATACCGGAAGGGACGGCGAGATACGATCGTGCAGAGTAAAGCGAGCGACGGCAAGATACGGCGTGCAGAGTTGATCAACACAACTTTTGTGTCCACTAGAACTTTCGGAATAGACTATATGCTGATAAAATAAAGCAATTTGAACTTTTACCATTTCATTTAGATTTCAATACATTCTTATTATTATTAGTTATTATTGTTTTGTTATCTATTATTATAGTATTAATGTAGTATTTTCAGTATGTTCTTTTGATATCAATTGTAGTATTGATAATTAATCATTATTGTTATTGATAAGCAAGTATTGTATGATATTAATCAGTTAGATTTAACTGATGATCTTGCAGTTCATGGGGGGCAGTATGTTACGAATTGATAGCTTCTGCTCTTAGGCGACGCTCTGAGCGTCCTTTATCTTATGTTATTCGATAAGTTAACTTTAGTCTCATCAAAGAACAAGGTGTTAAGCCTAATAATACCGAAGGCGTATGCCTAATAATAATGCTTGTAACAATTGTATTATGTGTAAATAAATTTATGTGTGTTTGTAACGAAGCGGAATCATCACTTACCTCTGGATTAATGCTCGAATAAAAATCTACTGAAAGTTAAGGAAAATACACAGTCCAGTCACATTAATGTGACCATCTGTCAAAAGCCAGAATAACCACCTTTCGCAGAGCGGACTGCTGCGAGACGTGCAGGAAGAGAGTCATATAGGTCCCTGAAGGTGTTCTCTGGGATGTTGAGCCATGCCGACTCTAATGCCGTGGCCAGCTGCGCTAGATTACGCGGATGAGGATCCATGGCGCGAACAACTCGATCGAGATGGTGCCACAGATGCTCGATTGGGTTTAAGTCAGGTGAGTTTGCTGGCCAGGGGAGGACGGTAAACTCATCCTGGTGCTCTTCGAACCACGCACGTACACTGGCAGCTGTATGGCACCTCGCATTGTCCTGCTGGAAGATGCCATCATCCTGAGGAAAAACAATGCGCATGTAGGGGTGAACATGGTCCGCAAGGACAGATGCGTACTTGTATTGATCCATTGTGCCTTCCACAATGATCAGTGAACCTAGAGAATGCCAGGAAAACATTCCCCAGACCATAATGCTCCCGCCTCCAGCTTGGACCGTTCCGGCAATGGTTGCAGGGTGGTTCCTTTCAGAGGTTTCACGCCTTATACGCCAACGTCCATCTGTCCGATGGAGCATAAAACGCGATTCATCCGAAAACGCAACCTGTCGCCACTCAGTGGACGTCCAGCTGCTGTACTGGCGTGCAAATTCTAGCCTTCGCCGTCGATGAACAGCAGTCAGCATAGGTGCACGAACCAGGCGTCTGCTTCGGAGGCCCAGACGCAGCAATGTTCGCTGAATAGTACTTTGGGAGACACTTTTGGTAGCCCCTTGGTTCATTTTGGTGGTCAGTTGCTCAACGGTAGCCCGTCTATCTGCCCGAACGCATCTCCGCAACCGTCGTTCGCCTCTGTCATCTATGGCCCGTGGTGCACCACATTTGCCACGTCGCTGATTTTGGACAGTCCCATTTTGCCATGCACGGTACACTTTTACCACGGCGGCACGCGAACAGTTCACAAACTCAGCCGTTTCGGAAATGCTTCCACCGTTGGCCCGAAAGCCAATGATCATGCCCTTTTGGAAGTCGGATAAATCGCTTCGTTTCTGCATTACGCCAACGATTGAAATGTTTTCCGAAGCCCTCACACACCCTTTATATACGCTCAACTGCACTGTGCTGCCACCTGCCTTCTGTGATTGGTTATTTAACTCTGACATGGAAAGTACGTGGTGGTCACATTAATGTGACTGGACTGTGTAGTTACTACTGAGATCCTTTATAGAAATTAACTTTCCGAATACTCTTAATTTCTTTCGTTAGGTATTTCAGAAATATATGAAATTCTATGATGAATAACGCTTTTTAAAGTGAGACTTCAGTGCTAAAAGAAATCAGGTAGAACATCTAGAATTACACGTTTATTTTTTCTTATTATTATTTTGTGCAACACATTTGTCAACGACAGTTCTCTGCGAAAGTGTTATATCTTCTAGCAACTCATCTTTTAACTTCATAGCAATAGCTACCAACTGTACAAAAATTTCATATTTTATACTTTCGTCCTTAATAAAATGCGGCTTTAGAGAATACTTATAAGGCGTGTGAGTATGTTTTTGTTGCGGTGTTTATTTATATTGTCGCCACAGATCGTTTTTTGATCTTGTTGATTTCGTAGGGCCATCTATAATTGATGTTGTAAACCAATCACTCCTGATCTACTCACACTTAAATATTAATTGCAATGTTTTCTAATAGAGGGCGCTTGTGAAGGTCTTCTTAATAATAAGGCTTCTTATCTAGTGCTTATAGGCTGAGCACAGAACTCATAAACTTCATAGCCGAAACTTGATTGCTAAACCGATTAAGTCAAAAATAGTTGTTTCTGGCGCCAGCCTGCTCTGCGACCGCAGCTTCCTAACTTCCAGTAGTTTTTGTAGCTTCACAAAATCTATCCTAAATATTTTCAGAGCCACTAAACATTACTTAATTCTTGGAAGAAATGAAAGGCTGCTTTATTTATACCATAAACGGTTTGTTTCTTTCGCTGAATTCTTTAAAAGTGAGATTTCAGTGCATCTTGTCATCAAGGCGTCTAACTCTAAATGAAAATCGTTAATATAATAATAAAAATTCGCATCTCGATACCTTCCTACTGAATCTTCGATTGACATTTCCGTTGATTAGTTAAAGCACTTCACTTTCTTTAGGATATTCTGTGGTTCAGAAAAGTGGTCAATTATTTGAAGACTTGAACTAGTGGTGCTGTTTTAGCAAATGTCAATGAGACAAATGACATGAAATTTTTGATCAGATGATTTTGGGAATGCGATTAATTTTATTCAGAAAGTTATTAACGAAAACATTTCTCTTTAGGTACATAGCCTTGAGTACTTTAACATTATTTAATCATATTTACCAAATTAACCATATTATTTACCACTTACAATAGTTTTTTATTTTGCAAGCTAGCCGCTGTTCGGAAGGCAGAAATCTTCATAACTGAGCCCCGGTAGAAGACAATATACAAAAACTAAAGATTAGTTTCTCGCTTGAAACTGATCTTCAGATCATTGATGACAGAGTCTGGTATTTTTCATAAAGATTCATCATTCTTCTTATTTTGTTCTTTTAAGTTTTACCATTTGGTAACTGGTTCTGAATATAAAAAGGTAAATGCAAATTGGAAATGATATTAATGCGGAATACTATTTGCATAAAATATATTCTAGATTTATTGTTAATTCACTATTTGAAATATCTAACTGAACATTAAATGTGAATTAATCAAAAAGTAGGTATTAAACATCTATTTCAATTCCCTTATGTCTCTAAATATTTATGCTCGATGTGTAATTTCTAATAGGAAAGAATTATATTCTTTTTCAGAGACGTTGAAAAGTTTGTTAAATCTTCAGAGGCTTGCGTTTATTTGCGATAGAACAAAATTTAATATATGGATTTGTAAAAATGCCAAACTATCACATGCGTTTTATATGCATTATTAACTATGTAGAAAATTTTAAATAATACTTTATTTAATAAAAAGAGAAAACTCACTACTTAACTAGCCAATGGCAATTTGCCCAGAAAGTCTATTAATTTCGATCTGGCGTTTTGCGTCGTCCTCTATAAAACGGCGTTTCACTTTAGAAATTGTTGCCACCAACTATTAAAGCCCTGCATTATATTTAAAGAAATTAGCATTATATTTAAAGATGATGAAGTATCTGTGTGAATGTATGTATGTTTCTCGGATTGTGGAAAAGCAACCGTATATAGAGACATCAAATTTAGAATAACGTGGTCCTCCACTTGAATATGGGCATTTGGAAGCCCTCTAGAGCCAGCTCATTTCGTCCAATATTCTTCCTCAAAACTTTGCTCTAATTAATATAAGGGAACAGAATATCGCAAAACACAATGCTTCCAACTGGGCAGTATGGGAACAGAACACGAAGTCAACGCCTTATATTCTTGCAAAACTGTTCTATATATTAAATTACTGTACTGTAATAAGTGATTTTACTCCTTCAACACTAACTTTAATCTCATCCTAGGAAATAAATTGATGCTTCAAAAAGATAGATAACTGTATTTCATGCCATGTATTTTGCCCTTAAAATGTACCATATATTGTTATTAAAATTGTAAAAGCATTTTGCACCTACCTAGCGTACCATATAATTAGTTATTGGTGTCTAACAATTTTGTATATAATATTTACAAACAAGTATATGTATACATATTTGTAATTGTGTATACCGTTTGCCCTTCCTATGTTCATGTAATATTCTGATGCAACTTATGCAAGATATAGAATACATTCGCTGAGTTGGCAACCATCCCAGTACGGTTTACGTCTGTCAAGTACCTACTCTAGAAACGCTCTCTTCTGTTCTGTACAGCTCCTGAATGTCAATGAATTGCTACAGTCTACCTAAATAAAAAATATCTTAGCATTATGGAAAATTGCGAATATTCATCTTATTTACATAAAGTGAAATCCTCGCAGATAAACCATTTGTAAATTTATCTTCTTAAAGCTAAACTTGTTGTGTTTATTTGAAGTAAGAGCTTAAATACCCGGCTTTATTCATCAATAATGAACAGTATCAATTTCAAGCGTGTAGTCGTCATTTATTTGAACCCATGTTTTCATTCCATTATTAATAGTACCTTTTGCACTTCTGTAATTAAATCTCTGCGCTGTGAAAAAAATTCTCATGTTATATGCTACGATTTATTTATCTCTCAAATTCGCTCCATTTTATGGCATCAGAAATGTTTTAGCTTAACCGCCTGACATGAGCAGGTTCCCGCAATCTAGTTGAAAGCCCCAGATCCCGTGAGAAATTAGGGAAAATCTTCTGGGGATTTCATTTCCTTTTTGGTCTCGTTAAGTGACTTCGGGAATTATAATGCTCCCCTTGTTGTTTCACTATGTTCTTACATGACGTTACCAAGATTAAGAGCGGAAGAGAACAGGAAAGAATTTCACTGGTTTCTCTTTATTGATTGTCGTTTAAAATTGCGGTTGCAAATGTCGATGTGATTTCAGAGATCAGCTTTACTTTATTCTACTCTAACTATCACAACATATTAGCTCCAATAGTGTAAGTTTCGGTGCAATGGAGAATTTCAGCACTGATAGATAATACTGCTGCATTTTTTTAAATATCTTTCCTTTTCCCTTTGGATTATATATGCTGAGAGTATGTAAACGAAACAGCGGGAAATAAATTTAAT
>KK119513.1:507660-557272 GCA_000611955.2 Stegodyphus mimosarum | reverse complement strand
ATTATTTATAATATAATTTTTCAAAAATAATTCTTCTTTTATTTATATCACGTACTATTTTCAAATTTTAATTTGCTGTAAATTTGTTGGAAGCAGTTTTGAAATTCATTTCCTGATTGTTTTCTGATACGATTTGTCATAAAATAGTTGATAGAATCTCTGAATCGATATCTTTCATCCTGACTTTCAAGAAAAGAAATGAAAATGAATAGATAGAAGACGAGTTCATAAAATTGGTGGAAAAACTGTTCTACAGTTAACTTAAAGTACCTGAGTAAATAGCTGTCCCCAATATTTATCTATAAGCGTAATTGAAACGCATTATTGATTATTGTTGAAGACATATCGCTGCGTGTTCATACTATTGCGAAATGCCCAGGTGCGGTGAGATAGCTTTTCAGCAAAGCTGTGTTAGGGTTGTCAGAAAGTGACAGGGAAGGGCAGGGTTAACGGAATTCGGCTCGAAATCGTCCATTTTGCGATATTTGACAACAAAATTGGTGTTATGTCATAGAACATTCTACAATGCATTCTTAGCGGTTTTCTTCGGGAATATACGCGAAGGTAGGTTAAAACTATATATACCTTGCCTGTCCTGGGAGTTAAGTGTGTTGAGTTTAGTAGTAGTACCTTGAGTTCAGTAGCATATTGCTAGAGTTCAGAGGCTAGCTGGAGAGCGATCGACCAAATCGGGAGCTGTACTTTAGTGCTTTTCCGTGAAGCTGTCTTCACCATTATAGTCTGTTGTTGTGTCAAATCCCCTTGGGACAGGAAAGCCTACACAAAGTCCAAGAGACCTTGCCGCACAAGCAAGTAGCAGATGCCGTCCTGCTCAGCCGACAGCTGTCTCAGGGAGACGTCTATACAATCCAGAAGGGGAGCGGTAGAGGCAGGGAGGGAACAGGCACACGGGGGGAAGGTCTTTTCTCCCTCTTTGAATTTCATGCAGGGAAGATGTCCACTTCTGAATCTGGCCATGGCCGTTTGCACAGGCCTAGATCTTTTACTCAGAAGTGACAGGCCTTGTTGTTCAGCGAAATACCATTGGTGAACAGGAGGAGGAATTTTCCATGCAGTGTTAGTTTTATGTTTGTAATAGGCATGAATTTCGGTTAGACATAAATCAGTGGAAGTGGGTGTAGGGAGATCAAAACCTTTTCTTGCCAGATCGTCAGCTGTTCCGTTACCATACACCCCAACATGGGACGGTATCCACTGGAGATATAGTATTGATTTATGCTGTCCAAACTCGAAAAGTTTAGATACAATATCTTGACCGGTCTTATCCATAAGTCTGAAGGCTGTATTGCTGATTGTTTCAGCGTGTTCATCGTAGGTTTTCGACGAACGTAAACGTTCTTTTGAACTGTCTTGTATAATACAGGCGAAAAAATTGTGCGTTAGTTCTTAATCAAGTGTAATTATCAGTTATTCCAAATCCACGAACTCGTAGAGCGTAACAATACACACACACAGACCCCCACATCACTGTGGAAGGAACAGCAGCTGTCGGAAATGAAGTTACACCATCAAACTGTTCTTGGTGTGACGGCATAGAGGCTGCGACGTTCTGATAAAGCAAAAATAAGTGTCGTACAAGAATCAATCCCACTTCTCGTCTGTTTATCTATGCATTTTAAGGAACTGTGTATGTTTAATTTTGAGAATGCGTGCATTAATAACAGCGGTAGGTTTTATAAAGTGTAATTTGATATGGTGAAGTAATAAGTTTGAAAATGGTGTAATTAATCTACCAAAAACTGTAAATTAAATGACTCAGCCAATTATCTGTGTCACGTGTTAAAAGATTATTATTCATTTAACGTGTTCTAGATTTTTATCAAATACATTATTTCAATTACAAATACACTATTTTAATATTTTAATAATTCATGTTTTTGCAAGATGAAGCGTAAAAAAGGGGGGGAAGAAATGGCAAATTTTAATAAATATAGTGAAATGATAATTGTTTCTCTTTATTCAAACACCATTTTCTTTAAGTTCCTCTCGAATCTGTTTCATCTCGACTAACTTCTAAAACACTGCTTAATTTCCATCACACTATCTCCATTTCCCTTACTAAAAGATTGCTTCTCGAGATACTTTCAGAGATCAGCATTTCAACTATTCTTTTAAAGCAGACACTATATAGTTATTATTTTCATTATTATTTAAAATAACACTTATAAGAAGTTAAAACATTAATTTCGAAAACAATTTTTTACTTTCTGTACTTTAATATCAATGTAAAATAATTTTTGTGCATTAATTTTAATCAAAAATATGACAAAGACCAGCTCACATTCTAAAAAAACAACTTTTTGATAGTTTAACGTGTCTTACAGGCAACTCGAGCCTGAGTTTCTCGTATTTTCGTTGTAGTCATATATATTTCATATTAATACTTGCTTGTACGAACTAAAGGAGGTATTGCAATGACGAAAAATTCTGGAGAACTTATATTTTAAAGAAAATATACATTTTGACCTCTATCGAATGCAATTTAACGATTTTGTGAGTTACATCTGTATGTAAGGGCAGAATAAAGGACTTTTATTTCCCAAACGAACTATCAAATTGATCCGAAATGGATTGAGAAGAAATTTTTTCAAAGTATCTGTACGTACGTACGTATGTATGTATGTATTTCGCGTAAGTGCAAAGTGAGTAGCCTCAGAACTTTAAAATTTTGTATATAGGACTGCTATGACATTTAGATGTGTGCCTCCTATTTTCGTTGCAATCAGCCGCACTAAAAGTATATAAATACATGTACATATATCTCTGTTATTCGGCTTAATGAGCTAATTTCCTTATTCTTATATGTTTGAAAATTATGGAATTTTTGCTTTAAAAATGATTAAATTATGTTGTTCTTATCTTCCGGTTAAGGGTTTTTTGCCTTTAATAAATCTGCATGGACGATTTGTAGAATTATTTACAATTTAATAGCAGTTTAAGTGCGGCTAAGCGTAAGTTTTTTACCATAGCAGCCATATTCCTTTACATTTGAAACTTAGGAGAATAGGGGATTTGTTGTCAATCTAGAGAAACAAAGCTTCGCAACAACAAAGATAACGCCTTCTTTTGTTGTTGTGAAATAAATCACGCTTAATTCATTCCAGAATTTATTCTAGAAAATACGTGTTTAAGATTTATTTTGTAATTTTTAATATAGATAAATATTTTGAGTTTTTATGTATTTTTGCCTTGTCGCGAAGTGAGAACTGAATTAATTGAATGAGAAATACTGAATTGTCTTGAAAAACTGTTTCTTTTTCTTTGTTTAATTTCTTTTATACATCATTTTATATTTATTATACTATATGAATAGAACATGTGGCAAGTATTAGATAACTCTTCAGATGATATAAATTTGTGCTTTCTGAGTTATAAAATGAATGCGATGTAACGCTATTAAGTGAACCTAGCGTCAGAGTGTCGCTATGTTAAAGAAATATAGGGAATTTTAAAGAGTGCATTTATTCTATTGTGGTTTATACGCTATCGACGCAGTGGATTTAATTCATTGCAATAAATTTAATTGAAATGCAAGAAAACGTGCGTGTAATTTAATATTCCATACAAGGAAATCATGTTGTGTGCACATCAGATATTTTTATAATTATTAGCATGCAACACATTTCTCTGAAGTTGAAATGAGATTATACTATGAGACTGCAGTAAACGCCGCTTAATATGATCATATTTCTCCATAAATATTTTGATGACATAAGCGATGACAAAAATATTCTTCAAAATGTCAGTGCAATTTATATAATTTATTATAAGTATAGCGAGAAACATATAAATGCTTAATCTTACAGCGTTTCAGTTAAGAAAAACGTCTTTAACAGTTGATTGTTTACGCAAAAGCTTATTTTTTAACTGCTTGTAATATTTCTGGAAATCTTTTTCCGAAGCACCATCTCTAATCTTGATACTTATAGGACATCTCTCATTTCAGCATTTGTAGGAATTTCACCGGTATCGTCATCGCTTTTTATCACATGAACTGCTTGGATTTGCTTAAGAATACGATGGGCAGATACACACACTGGCCAATCAGTTAGAAACCTTTGAGACTTTGATTTCAATGCGTGCTAGGGATGAAGTATGCAAATGGTTTTGATGATGTGGGCTACACGTGCTTAGAATGATAGCATAAGTAAGGTATAAGAGGGATTTTCACGATGAATGAAGTAAAATGGGAAAAAAGACAGATCTTTCACCATTTGAAAAAAAGGATTATTTTTGGTGCCCGTTCAGCAGAGGCCTCGATTTCGAAAATAGAAAATCTGACTGGGCTCTCAAAAGCAGCCATATAAGTTTTTAAAAGTTGGAATCAGAACCCACAGAAGTGTAGAAGACGTAACTGCGGTTCGAGCACAGTTTTCCCAGAGAGTGATCGGTGTTGCCCCGGCGAATTGCACAGCAGATCAGAGACTCTACTGTGCTTCACTGACACAGATCGTCAACCAAAGTTTTCCCAACAGACTTCAGCTCGAACCATGCACAGATAATTGCAGGGGATAGGAATGTTTAGTCCGTCCTTGTAAAAAAACACTCATTTCTGACCGACATGCAAGAATTCGTTTGCAGTGGTGACGGGAAAAAAGACACAGGACATCTGAGGATTGGAAACGGGTAATGTGGTCAGATGAATCACGCTACACTATATTTTGTACTGACGGAAGACGTCTAATTTGGCGAGAACCCCATGAAGCCATGATTTCATATTGCCTTACTCGCTGTTTGCAAAGGTCTGGTGGGAGTATCATGATATGGGGCAGGTTCTGCTGGCATGGAAGTGGTGTCCTGGTGTTCCTCGAGGGTAAATAAACAGCCATGAGATACCTAGGTATACTGGAAAGTCAAGTGCACCCTGCAATGGGGCATTTTTATTCTGATGGCAACAGATATTTCCAGTCTGACTTTCAACAGCCTCCCTGGACACCGCATAGAGTGGATAGTAACCCTATAGAAAATATGCGAGATATGGTGGAAAGACGCATCCAAAGCACTCTCTTCTTCCATCTAATTTACAAGATCTAAAAAGCTGCATAACAAATGCATGGTATTCTGTGTACGTAAATGCACTCCAGAAGCACGTAGACTCAATGCCCAAACGAATCAGAGCAGTTGTCTGTGCAAAAGATGGTCCAATAAAATATTGATCTTTGGTTGCTATTTCATTCGTCGGTGCGTGTATCTATTTCTGTTATTGAATCTACAGCTTAAAATTTTTCAAGTGTTAAATTCCTTACATTTGAAATTAGTTGGAGACGTTTTTGAATCTTTACCTTCTTTATCATTTATCAAGATGCTCGCAGCAGTTCTTATTCTCATTTCTGGGACGCAGTTGCAAGACTTTAATATTGTCTTAAATCAAAATCAAGATACCTGGAGACTTAATCCTTTACTTTAGTATCCAAAGCTTTGTCATTTGGCTATTTCTTTTCTCTACTACTATTTTACTTGGCGATTTATCTTTTATTTGGCTATATTAAATCAGTTTAAAAAACTCATTCTATAGTATTTTGATAAGCGACGTGTTGATCAAAATAACAGATGTATTTTTTTAGTATACAAGCTGTCTGGACTTCAGCAATTTTATAACAATATCCTGATGACACCTTTAACCGCGATTACGTTAAACGGCGGCTGCTATATTACAAATAACTCATCGAATTTCAAAAGACGGTATTTTTAAAAGTATTATAGAATTTATAGATCTGTTGTGCTTGCTACATCAAAAACGTTATATTTTCTGTTTAAAAATAACTTAAAACTACTATATTTAAAAGAAAACAATTTATTATTCACTTTTTTTAAAGACGCTCTTTTTTTTTAAACAACATCATCCTACGACTATTTTCGTTTCTATTGCTGCCACTCAAGTCTACATAAAAATATACAAAAGAAAAAATTATACATGATTCTCCGCAAATCATATATAATCTTTTCTTTTGTATAACTTTATGTAGACTGTGAGTGGCAACAATTAAACGAAAAGATTATATGTGGATTTGTAGAAGTTATAGATCATTTCAATTTTATTGAAACCTTTAAGCTTGGTACATTTTCCAAATTCACTTCAAATATTCTTTGCGTGCCTCCTTTTTCATATTTCATATCATGTTTTGCCATGCACTTTGAATCAATATTACGCCAATAGTTATTACAACATTTCTGATGATTTTTCTGAACTCTACAAATAGTACTGGCAGAATGAATGTTTGCGCAAACAAAGTCATTGTCATTCCCCGAATGAAGAAAATCGCATGTTGTTAGATGAGGACAGATCTTAAGCGTCATGTTACAAAAAAGTGTGGACTGAAGTAGACTATCGCTTGGAATTGTTTTTCGTGATCAACTGAGAACGCATAGTATTTGAGGAAAATTTGGAAAGCTTCCGGTTCTTTTCATGTATCATTTATTTTTGTATGTGCGATATTTTAAAAATAAAGTACAGTGGGATTTAAGTCATTTGTTGTAGCCCTGTGATAATGTTTTATTTACATGCAATTAGAGAATTATTAAGTTTAAGAAATTTTAGCATATTGAACTTTAACAAATGTGTTTAAATCATAATTCATAAATTATTGCTTCTATTCTAAAAATGTTCATTTTGTAATTTTTTGTTGCCCAAAAGTTTACATGAAATATATTAAATGCAATATTGTTACAAAGTGATAGGTTTAAATTTATTGAATACTTACAATTAAAGAATCAATGTTCTTTCTGTTCAAGATTTTTCCTTTTTGGAGATAGTGTTTTACATTTTAATTTAAAAAATCGAATACGAATTAGATAATACAAAACCTTTTTTTCAGTTAAATTCAAGGCATATTAAACCAAACATAGTAAAGAACCTGAATTATCTTTGCGCTGTTGAAAAAGGTGATATGTAATATGCATTTGGGGCTAATTCACCCAAGTTAAAAAGTGCATTGTCTATTTTTGATTGAATTTCTTATTGATGAAAGTGTTTCAACGAGCAACAGTCATGCAAACTAAAATATCTAGGTTTTAGTTATGTGTGCTGTATCTGTATTTAGTTTTATAAATCTTATGTTGTACACTAGTTTATATTCAATAACACAAGATTATTAATGTTTGAGTAAGCTTTGCCGCAATATACCATACTGTCAAATATTCTCCCTGTTTGAAGCATAGAAGCCAATTGTCGTTTGGTAATTTAAAAGAAGGTCTTCGAGGTCTAACCATGGCCCCCTCATTTACGATGGTAATGCGTGTCGTTATCACAGCGTATCACTTATTTTCTCCACCTCATCTGAGACTGTAGTTCAAATCAGCCATCATCAAAGAAGGTAAACACACAAAAAGGAAATGCAATCGTTGACAAAACTTACGCAACTCGAACGTTCCCCACAGTTGTCACTGACATGGGCCCACTAGCGACTGAGCGGAAAGATGCTGAACACTGGTAGTTCGGTGCGAGGTTCGAATCCCGTGAACGGGCTAGTTAAGTGGGTGTTTTCGTTGTTTTCCTCACGCATTATGTGTATAGAATTATTTTCTTTTAGAAAGTCCTTCACGAAGGCATTCCTCCCATTAGGCAGATAGCCCTCGAGGATTTGCAGTAATCACATATATCAAACCAAACTAAACCATTACTATGGTTACGAGGTATGCAGTAAGGAAGAAAATGACCTTGACGTGCCTATTTTAAAATAATAACGTATACTATTTTTTATTATATACAAACCTAATGGGTACTGTAAAATCTGTGTTTAGAAACAAGTGCTCTGTTATCGACGTACAGCCCTAACAATTTCTAATAAATTATGTATATTTCGATTTCAAATTATTTCAGATCTTCTTCCTACCATAGCAAATACAGTTAAGTAGTTTCCCAAAATTTTACTCGCTATTCCAAACTGAATGGTGTGCTATAATAGTAGTTTGCCGTTTAGAAAATTTGAAGTGATTCTCGTGTTTAATTCCAAAATGATTCAAATTATGAATATGACATACTGTAAGGAGTCATAAATTAAATTATTAGAGATATCGACCAGTCTTTCATTGAAAATGAATATTCAGAGCGGTAGCTTTCGTTTCACCTGTTTGATTTAATAAACGGGGGTATTAAACATAGATGGTTGTCAGTCTTCCGATTGTGCTTCTCAGGTGGAAGACGTCAGAGGAACGTGAGTTTTAATACTTATATTATTCAATTTATTATGCAGATATGTTGCCAACATTCTTATTGGCTCGTAATGAGTTTCTCTATAATTTAACAATGTGTTCATCAATCAGCTCTTTGTTACTAAACCGACACCAGTGATTACTAAACTGAATAAATGGTAAGTTAGGTAAAGTCTGGTAAAATTGAGTTTATTAACTAACTATTGATTATCATAAGATAACTATTCTGCAGTCTAACTAGAATGCCATAGAACAAAAGAGGTAAGTCCATAAAACAAAGTATTCCCTAATTCTCTCAAAGGGATTTAAAAGTTCGCAGAAATTCTCATTTCCAAATTAAATTTACTTTGCAAATGAACGAACAAATATAATGAATGCACTTACTTAACGAGGCATTGTGGTCTGTAATCGAATTTCTGAGGACAATGAGTCTGTGTTTGAACCCAGCCATGGAAATTTGTGAACGTTTGTTGGCATGATAATCGATCATAATTTTCGCTAAGTTACGCAAGGCTTTATATATACATATATATACATATATTTTTGCATTTTTGCTTAGAATAACTACTTTTGATTAAAAATAATTGACATTTGAAAACAATAAATAGACGCAAAATGAATTTAATCAAAAAACTATTCTATACAATCAAAAATAAATTTTACAAGTAAGTAAATGCTTAATATTGATATCGAAACTCCATAATGAACACGTTTAATAAATATGTGTGAAAGGTATGGATTCTGTAATTCTATGAAGAAATAGCAGATCTTTAATTATCTGAACTCGGAATATTCGCTTTCCGTATTATCCCTAGCCAAAGCCGTGTTGTTATTGCTGTGGCTAATCCCATTTGTCGGACCTTGTCAAGACGTGCCCACAAATTTCATCGTGGCAAAGAGTGCAAGAATGCGCCTACCCTTGTCACCGGTCTTGATCACCATATAAGTGACAATACGACTTTGTCTAGTTCCGCGCCAATTTTGAAGGAAAACACTCCGAGGGACGGATCGAAACGTTTACTCCCTCTTCCCCTACCACCCCTACCACCAAACTATTCCAAATTCCTCTTCCCTTACCATTTGAGATTACTCTCTGCTCGCAGTATATTTTGAGTGAGCCCATGCAGCACAGGAGCTATGATGTCTTTACCAGCATCCTTGCATTACTCCGGGTTTCGAACCCATGCTCTTTGGTACTGTAGTCAGCGTCAATAAACATTACCCCATCCAACTGAAACCAAAGCTGAAATATAGATATATGCAACTTCAGATAGTGTATAAATCCTATATCGTAAACAGAATAAAATTTCTAAAATTAAGATTGCGTTGCGAAGAGGCATAATTTTAATGAGATAAATAAGAAATTAATACATTAATTTTAAAGAATGAAAAATAATTAAATAATTTACTCACGCACCCTGAGGGCCACGGTCTAGAAAGCAGATATCAGGGCACTGCTGGTCTTGGCTCTCTAAGGACTGTAGCGCCGCTGACTTTCGTTTAGTTAAATCATAAAATGAAATATTAAGTTTATCTTATTTAGCACTTCAGTTGGAATTAAAGGAGAGGGGTTCCGGTGGATTCCGACTTTCAAAAAATACCTAATGACTCTACACAACTATTTTATAAATTTAACACTAATAAGACACTAAATGTTTTTCAAGCATTTTAATTTTTTTTCGTAATTAATTAATTTTAATTTAATTTTAATTTCGTAATAATTTAAAACAATTACGAAAATGAATCGTAAAGAAGCGGGCAACCATTATGAAACAAAAGCATTCTAAAGGTAATTAATAAAGTTTGTAATAAGAGTATGGCCCAGAAGTAACTGGTGGTAGCTTTCATCATTTGATTATTTATTATTGTTTCAATATAGGACTTCACATTCAGACAAACCGTTATAATATAACACATATTTCCAACTTTTTAGTTTTAAAACTGTTGTTACGAATTCTGTGCACATGTAAATTACATTAATTAAATTAAATGTAAATTACAGTGTCTCTTCTATAATCTAATATGAAAGACCTCAATGCTAAGTGTCACCGAGAACATAGGTTACAGTGGTAAGTGCACTTAACAGTGAGGTAAGTGAATATCCCACCAAAGTGGAGCGTTAGCCAAATTAACAGAATAGCTCTAATAATAGAATAGCTGGCGATAATTTTGGTAACTAATTCTTGTCTCCAAATTTGGCAATAAATCGCCAAACGTAGCAAAGCTTGACTATTATTTCGGGACATTGTGATCCAATCCCTATATAACCGTAACTGTGTATGGCATCCAGTAGTTTCGAACAATCGAAGGTACTGGAAATTTCTCGGCTGACAGGATGAAAACTATATAAGACCGGTGAGTGAATCACCACACATTACAGAGTAGTACATTTGACCGCGTCTAACATAATGGTCTTATTTACATATTCATCAATCTCGACATTGCCCGGGAATTACTCCATCTCAGAAACTCTTTTATTAACTACCGCACCCTAAGCATCGGACTAGGAATTCTCTATTCCACTCGCAGAAAAATATCAGCGGGAGTTCCACAAGGCTCCAATTTAGGGCCTTTACTTTACTTAAGATATACAACGGATTTTCCCATGTTCGATGACAATAACTGTATTACCGCTAGATATGCAGACGATACCGCAATTCTTTTCTCATCACTAAATGCCAAACATTCTATCACTTGCATCCAAGGCAGGATGCATGATATCGAGCACTGGTGCAGAAAATGCAGAACTTGTCATAATTCTTCAAAATCCCAATTACGGCTCATCGATCGCCATCTTAGAAAAAAATGTAGATGCCGACTTAACAATATTTCATGAAAATGCGCCGCTGGTCATCAAACCGACATATTTAGGTATTATATTTAATATCACCCCCACATGGAATACGCACATCTCTGCTGCCATTGGAAAAGCGACCGAAATGTCAAGGAAATTTCATAACGCCCTTCTTTCAACATCTATACTTGATCTCACAAGGAAAACGCGAATTTACACTTTAATTCTTCGCCCATTTCTAGCTCATGCTGCCTCGGCTGGTGCATTGCTTCAAACACCGATTTCATCAAGCTGCAAACCTTCCAGAACATATTCCTTAGAAACATTACAGGAATTTCATGGTTCATACGAAATACTGACCTACATAAAGACCTAACAAATGAGAATATTAAAACATTCATCAGGCGACTCAATAACAACTTCTTAATTAAGACAACAACTAATGGCACAGATAATTATGCTGATAACTTCAGATATGAGCTACTAGAGGAAGATTTTAACGTACCTCTCTATGCAACACATATTATTACAAGTGATATTTAACTATTTTATCTCTTATTTTATTAATTATCTCAATTTTCCCTTCCTCCCTATTTTCAAGCAGCACTAGCGGCGGTCAGTACCTGGGAGGGTGACCACACACGTCACTTATGTCAGCCAATCATTATATCACCTACTTTTTCTCCTGAATTCGTCTTCCTATTGTACAGCATTTCTCAGGTCAGACCCTGAAATATTACTATACACAATCATTTCACGTATCAGTGACCACATCTGAAGTTACCCATGTGAGGCTTCCCCTAATTGGTGCATCTGTTGTGCCTGTAATAGCGGAATAAAGTTACTGCTAACACAGGCCTACCCGACGGTATCAAAGTATCACTTTAGTGCAGCTCAAAACTGAGTTCAGAGTTTAACTCAGAGCACTGAGATTATTGATAGATCACTGTGGAGCTTACCCATTTGAGGCTTTTTTTGTATTGTCTTGTGATCAATACTCTTAGTAGTTAGAAATGATAACTTCGAACTGAGCTCTGTTATACTGAGAAGAGCTGTACGAATGTTTTTGTGTGAAAATTTCCAGAAGTTTAGAATGTTTTTGGAAAGAATTAATTTCATAAAGTTTTCATTCGCTCTGTGTGCATTCAATACATTACTACCAGTACGGACGGAACACTATGTATTTTATTCATACTATGTGCCTACGGAAGCTCTTACCTGACCTTTATTTTCCCTATCGTTGGTAAAAAAAGCTCTCAAAAGTGTTATTTTACTGCGTAAAATTAAAGAAAATTTTGCATTCAATGTTTTAAATTCAAACTAGTTTGGGCTTCGCAGATCACCCATGTTTTCAGTTTATGATGTAATAAGTCTCCATTATCCATTAGTCAATGTAACTTATATTGGCGAACAATGCGAAGTCAAAATTGCTTGAATCGAAGGATGGTATTGGAAAAACGGTTTTCCTGATAAATTACTGTGAAGATAATTTGACAGCTATTTCGAGATTAATTCACGGAAGGCTTGCATTTTAAATATCTTAAAATTGTTAACTACATAGAAATCCATCTGGTAATGAATGGTTATATCAATTATGAATGTAGGAAATCAGCATTTTTCATTCTTGGTCCCTGGGACCACAAGTAGTCCTCAAAGCCTGCCCTTGTGGTCCTAGATTTCAAAAATAGACAAAAAATAAAATTCGAATTAACTGCGTTCATCACACCATGGCTGAAAATCTCAGAATTTGGAAGTAGCATATGGCGATCGTCTCCTAAGCCTAAACTTTTATGCAATATACTACCACTTGCCCTAGCTGCAGATTTCCAATTTCTAGTCTTAGCAACAAAATAGGATTTAAATCCCATGGTGCTTCTTAATAGCATACACATAAACATAGACCAGCTATGAAGGAACCAGCAAGGTCATCTCACTTCCTAATGTGAGTTACCATTTATTTAATTTTTAGTTAATAAGGTCAAGATTTGGTTACGTTTACGTAATTACGGCAAAGCCTCGAGTGCTATCTGCCGAAAGAGAGGGTGCCTTCGTAGAGAACTTCCTAAGGGAAACTGATTTTCATGCACGTTGCACATCGAGGAAAACCACGAAAACGCCTATGCAACTAACCCGTACACGGGATTCGAACATCAGACTTAACTACCAGTGTTCAGCGACTTTACCGCTAGGCAGCTGGAGAGTTAATAAGAGCAAGATTATCCAAGCTTTACTGGCCTTGAATTATTAAAAACAAATTTAATTTTTCTTCTATTAATTTAATTATTGAATACCAATTTAAAATTAGAAGGAATTTTAATTTGTTTTAAAAATCTAAATGTACTGATTGTACAAAATGGTAAAACATTATCTTTGACGAGGATAAAAGTAAGGTGCTTTGAAGAACATTCTAATTCATTAACGAAGTATCCTCTTGAAAAAGGCTTGAGAAACTCCGAAGAAAATTATTCTCGAAAGAAAGATAATAATCGTTATTCAAATAAACTAAATAGCTTACAGTTATTTTTAATAAAAACTGGTTTTTTAGAATGCTATGACAAATTGCATCGTGCGAAGAAAATTATCCAGCTGCAAATAAAAATTGATTTGTTGCCATGTTTTATCTTTCCCGAAGGACTACCTTAAGTGTGGCAATGGCTGGGAGAATCTACGGTAGGGACAACGCATCCGTGTTTTATGGGTGGTCCGGGCGTCGACTGCTTTCGGTCTCTTCTGAATTTCTTCTCGGCTTAATTAAGATACTAATTTGGGACTTATCTGGAGCAGATAAAAGTATGCTGTAATTGTTGACTTTCTCTGGTTCTTTTCTGAATAACATAATTGTCTTTAGTTTTCACTGCTTTCCTATTAGTGGTATCTCCTTCTACATCGAATATATTTCAATTGCCTGTAAAACGATTTTGTTACATTATGACTTCCAATACGGAAAGCTAACTTTACAGACAATCTATAAAGATTTAACATTAGTATTGGAAAAATTAATTGAGTTTGTCATATTTTATATAAACATCATTTCATTGTTAATTAATAGTAAAATGTTCATTTTGGTCCTAAGTACATCATATAAATATTATATATTTTCATATAAAATGGGTGTTTGGGTATATTAATGAGTTATAAATATATGCCATATTTTTGATTTCACTGAATTATAAATATTATTATTCATTGTAATGTCTGAGCTTTAAATTTTTAATGGCTGATAATACATATTATATTGAAATAATATACTTTGTACTTAATATAAGGTGTGCATTTTGATATGTGTTGATAACACTGATTATTTTGTGTTCCTTTTTTTTTTTGGAAGTAATATATTTTCTTGGAATACAAACATATTGCTGTTATATTGGTACTCTTTAATTATACATGCTGTTTTCTTTATGATATATACATATTTCAATTTTGTATTTGTAAACTAGTATTGAAGGGTACTAATTACTATTATCCATTAAGTTACAATTATTTCAAAGATATATATGGGCAATTTTATACCTCTGGATTTATATTACTTGTATGTAGTTTTGTAATTTATTGTAATATCTATAGTTTATTGTAATATCTATAGTTTATTGTAATATCTATAGTTTATTGTAATATCTGTAGTTTATTGTAATATCTATAGTTTATATTATACTGAAACAATATACTTTGTATTTTAATATATGTTTTGAATCATATAATATGCTGTTAATACTGAGTATTTTCTTTTTTTTTTTGGAAGTCATTTATCTTCTTAGATTATAAATATAATGTTGTTATATTAGTACTCCTTAATTACACATGCAGCCTAACTTATGATTTATCCATAATTACAATTTTATACTCATTGATGTATATTACTTGCATGTGGATCTGTACTTTTCTACAATATTTATAGATTTTTAGTATAATTGTGCTAACTAGTAATATACTTTCTAGTATAGCCCAGACAATTCATTATTTAAAGTCTATTAATAAATTTGGTTGAAACAATATATTGGCAGACAATGCTATGTTATACTTATTAACATCTATTGTTATTCAGTCTTTTGAACATGTGACATGTTTGGCATTGTATCACAATATAAGTGTATTATATTATTAATTATTTAATCTTTTATTACCCATGTGTTTCTTTTTCTTTTGCTTTTTGTGTTAGTTAGTTTTGTAGTTAGTTATATGATGTGCATTAGCATTTATGCCATAACAATTGTACTCACTGCTGTGCAGTTAATAGCCCCTGTGTGGCAAGGTATTTCTGTGCTTTTGTTTCAATAAATGCCCGGATGGTTGGATGTGTAGCATCTGGGAGGCGCTTTTGGTTTGTTGACCTGCCCTCTGGGTGTTCCGGGCGCTGGGCTTCGGTTCCAGGTGCGGGGCGCTTGTGGGACCCCATCTTTCGGCTCTGCTCTAGATAGAGGGGAGCACTGTGCTAAACCGATTAACCATTATGGTAAACGGACAGTGCCCGTGCTCTCCGTCACCTGTCACCTGTAATTGTGGACTAAGCATAATCGATGAACAATCTGATGAGTACTTGTTTCATTACGATTTGATCCTAAAAATATGCATCTTAAATTATATTTTAGTTTACTCGAAGCAGTGTCACATTGTACGCAAATGCTTTGGTAAATATAAAGCATTCATACTTTCAGGAGATAAATCAACAGTTTTTTTTTCCTTGAAATGGTAATCATGCTTGGACAGCAGTATTCAAAGTAGCTTTTGTTGAAACAGAGGTAAGAATTTAAATATATTTTGGAAATGAAGTAGTTTACTAAATTTACCTTTTAATCAAACCGATAAAATCGAATCGATTAAAATCTTTAATTCATATTTCTGACAAAACTATACACACAAAATTATGAAATTTTCCATAAATTCATTTACGAAACAATTTTTTATAGTCATAAAAATAGACCAATACAGTAGAGGGCCGCATATTCAACTCCTGATTACTCGACATTCTGTATAACTCGACAATCGCCTTTTAAATTTCTGAATGATATCTGCTGAGAAAGCAAGACATTATATTTGAAACAGTGTAGTGCTTGATTTAGTAATACCACTACTGAAATCATTTCTAACATCGCCTACACTATGCAAACAGTATAAGCACATTTTATTTGCTATAATTTGTAATTACAGCACCCAATTTCCGCCTGTTAATGTATAAGGTTGTAGGGATTTATATTTCTTTTAAATAACCAATTTAATTTACTTTGAAGTTATTTTCCTTTCTCCTAATTGTCAATGCCAGAATATTTTAATTTGATAGCGCGCGTGAAAGTAATGCAAATTCTGCTTTGAGGAGAGAACGTTTAAATACTAAGTTCTACAAGGGAAAGCTAGAGAGTGTGAGCGAACTCTGTGATTTTGTAGCGTGAGCTTCTACTTCAGATTTATTGCTGCTTACACGCGGCGTAACAGCTATTACTTTGCTGCCACTAGATTTTTAACGCTTTTTTATGAAACAGGATAGTCTGAGCCCTGTAGCGTAATTCTACTGCTTGTTCACATCCTCAAATTTTAGTTTAGTTCTTGCTATTTGAGTTATCGCCCGAGTGAGGCGAAGTGTTGTATTAGCGTCAAGTCGACGTATTGTGAATTTTAAAAGAGTTAAGAAAGGGTTCATTTCACACTTCGTCTGTGTGGTTTCTACACGCATTCTCAGTTGTGACATGAGAAGATCGACCAGAGGGTCCTACAAGGTTTTATGTTAATTATCCAGTTACTAAAATTTTAACCCTTAACTTCATTCCGTTGCCCTTAACAGAATGCAAATTAGTTGCTTGTGCATCTAAGCCAAGGGTTTGAATGGTTAGAGTTTGAGCTTCATGCAGCCTCAACTTGCTGTTACGTATTTATCACCTGTTCTGTCGTAGTTTATTTCAGGCTTTATTGTCTTGCTAGCCGACTTTTAAAATATGAGCCAATACTTATTTTGAGTCAGCTTAAGCAATTTGTTTTTGTGTTGCAGTCGCAGACTACATTACCAGCATCTGAACTTAATTTTATCTTATGCTAATACAAATGTCAAATCAGCTGAGGTACATCTGTGAGAAAAACAGTGAACTCCTGCTTATTTATGAATTAAACAAAAGTGTTATTTTAATCTTCTTCTTGCTCATTTGTTACAGGCTAAAGTGGTAACTCATTTCCAGTTTATCCCTCTGACCGGCAAGGCCGTATATATACGGCGTTAAGTATTTTTGTTGTGACTGTAAGAACGTAAATATACGAACATTATGTGTATATACGTACTGTTAAGAATGTAGATATACGTGATGTCTGTAAGAGCGTATATCGTAAAACATGTCCAAGAAATTAAGACAATGTTTTGAAAGTACGATATAAATCTAGGTGTAAATTACCAGAGGCATTTTGACATTAAAATAGGTCTTTCTCGTGGTCTTTTTTGGAAATTTTGTTCTTTCTTAACGAAACCGTGATTGGTCAGAGGGTTAGTAAGGTCTGCGTGACATTGATACAAGCTTCTAAATACAACGAAATTATACATATGCCTGCATATTTTCCTGTTCTGTTCACAGATTTGTTACAGTATTCTAATTTTGCAACATTTTTACCTTTTCTTTTGTGATATTATTTCTTGGAATCTATACTGAATATAGGACAGGTGGCTTTTCTTTCAGTGTCCAATCTACTCCATCCCTCTTCTCATTAATAAAGTGCTGAAGAAAGTCAGGTAACCACTGACGATTACCGTTCGTATTCTTTTCTGTGTCTGGCCGCTAGTATAGTTGCTTGTCGTAAGCTAAACTTTCACTTCATTCTGAATGGAACTTTTCAATTTATATCTGTATGTGTACGGCGTATGCATTCCCTTAGTGAAGAGGGAAATAATAAATTAGTGAAAGAAATAATTTAGAAGAAAGAAAATAATAAATTATTGAAAGAAGCAACGCACAAGAAGTATTATGACTGGATAGTAGTATCATAAATGCAATACAGGTCATATGATGCTTATAAACAAAAGGTATGCCCTATTAGTGACCTGTTAAACCCCTGTTCGCAAGTTGTAAAGCTACTTTTCTTTAAATATGCAGCATCTATCACTATTACGATATTAATAAAGCAATAAAGCTGATAAATTTATTTGCAATAAATTTATTTAACATTGCACGGTATTCTCAAGTTAAGATCTTACTTTCCTTTAATAAAAGAATAAATTTGTTATTAGCAGTTAAAATACAGTGAAAAAATACAGTGGAATACTATTACTATTAGGAATTTCTGTAATCTTAAAGAAACACAACCGCAATGGTACGGAACGCGTTTGTTTATATTTAAAGCCCCGTGAACAATTTGCTTATTTGGCTTTTTGTTTTGCCACTACTTAAATTAGATTTTGTGTCTTCAAAACCATTCTACTTCTATTACTGAAATTATGAGCTGCGAAAAGTACATATCGCATAAAGCAAAAGGCATGAAATCGTAAAAACCTAGAAAACTACAAAATCATAACAATAAAAAACACCTCAGGGATGGAATAATAATGGAAGAGAACAATTTCTCCTGCTTTGAGAGAATTATCATCCTACAAATGTTTATAATTTTCTAAATGTTTTATGCAAAAAGAAAAAGCAATAATTTTTTAAAGGCTTTGTGGTAGTTCCTTCTGACTGTAATATAGTTTAACTTTAATAACCATCCACACTATAATGTGCTCTATGAATAATATGTCTTAACACGGTGAATGGAGGCCTTTTTTAACGCTCGTAAACGATTTATTTCTGGTCAGTCTTTCCACAAAATTTCATAGAATCATAAATTTTGATTGCTGTTAATAAATGGCATTCGTAGATTCTTAATACCATATATTAAGGTTTAATTACAGCATCTTAAGATGAAACAGTGGAGAATGGAATTTTGTGTTGCTATTCGAAAAATTTACAGAAAGGATTTATTTGGTTTCGGAAATCAAAACTGTCCAATAAAACGTCTTGGTGCGGCATTTTTGGGTTTACAAACTGATGACGTAATAGCAAAAGATAATCCAGTATTAATTCTGCCAGTTCGGCTCAGCCAATTGATTTACTGGTTGGACGAACGTTCTTAGATTTACCACATATTGCGTCTCCTAGATTCGGTGATATCTTGCATATCGGCTATGCAAAAGATTATCCTTTTATTGGTTTAGATTGCACAGAAGTAAATTAATGTATTAAATTAAAATCAGATGATCAGATTAAATTTAATGAAGGTTTAACGAAACAACAACAACAAAATCTAGTTAAGTTGTTCAATGAGTTTATAGATTGCTTTACATTAAACATATCAGAGTTAAGATGTATAAGGTTAATTTAAAATAATACTAAAGAAATAGAGGGATCAAAACCCGTATGCATGGAACCTTATAAAACGAATGCAAGCACAGGTAAGACATCGACGAAACCCGTTCTGTGATAAAGAAATACTCAATTCAAGGTGTACTAAACAGACCAAAATATTCCTTTTTTTTCAAATCCTCTAAAGAAAACTAAAAATTTTTTTTCTGATTAAATTAAGCAATGAAATTAATTTTTAAATCTGCCGAAATGCGATTTCTCTTTCAGCTCAAACGAATTAGTGAAATTACAGCTCAAACGAATTAGTGAAATTAGTTTTATTTAAGTAAGTAATCAAATTAAACATAAAATCGTGTTGCCATGTTTATTGCACTAAAATAAAACAAAAGTAATATTTTACATTTCTGCAAAGCAAACTTCATAAACTATTTTTCTTCAATTAAAATTAAATCAAAAGTGGATTTCTCTTTTTTCCAAAATGTAGTTTGAAAAATCATAAACTTTCTTGGGTAATTCAATTAAATAATTAATTAAGTTTGACGAAAAATAAATCTGCAGGTGATATTCTATTATTTTCCAATTATCAGAAAAGATAAAAAAATTGCATGAGTAATGCATGTCTGCTTAAGGTACCTAACACTGATGAGTAGATAATTGATCTACAGATTATGTTTACCCATTTTTAGAACGAATTTCGAGCTGTTTTATTTCCATGACAAAAGAAATTTTCGTAAAAATGCTATGTATTTATTGATTTCCATTCCTCTTCAACTACGTTCCTAAGCCCACCAACCATGCTGAGTTTTGTGCTTACAAAGATTTCTTTCAAGAGACCAAAGACTCATACGTGAAACGCCTAGGAATATTTTGAAGGAATATTTCAAAATATTCACGAGGAATATTTTGAAGATTACATATGGAATAGCTGTATCTGTCTTTATTTTTTCAAGGAATGCAGTAGCATATTTTGAAATGTGTGGCTTGCTGCTTTGCCTTAATGAAGTTTCACACTTTAAAAGTCATTGGGATAAAGGAATGATTTTCTACTATAAATATCGAACGTAAAACTTTCTTTTGCTATTACGCTGAGTTGATTTTAGCACTTTACATTCTTCTTATTTTTTATTTCTCATTGTAGTAATCATAAAAACCTTACACGGATGATTTCTCGACATTGAGGAACCAGGTTTGTACATTTCTACCTCCTTGTACGAAGTAAAAAGGAAGTATTGCAATCGCGAAAAACTTCGGGTCTCACATTTCAAAGAAAATATCCATTTTGACCGTTATCGAATGCAATTTAACTATGTTTTTGCTTGACATCTAAACGCAAGGAGAGAATAAAAGCTTCCTTTTTCCTCCACAAAATTATAAAACTGATTTAAAATGGATTCTGAAAAGATTTTTTTTCGTGGCGTCTGTGCATACGTACGTATGTCTGTATGTATGTACCTATTTCGCATAACTCAAAAACGATTAGCCTCGGAAAGCTGAAATTTTGTATATACGATTGCTATAACATGTAGATGTTCACTTCGCATTTTGGAATCGGCCGCACCAAAATTATATAAATATATCTATACATATATCCACTCTGTTACTCGTCTCAGTGAGCTCAGTTTCTCTATTCTTATGTGATTGTAGATTGTGCATTTTGTGCATTAAAAATGATTGAATTATGTTGTTCTTATCTTCCAGTTAAGGTTTTTATGTCTTTAGTTAACCTGCATGTTATAGTGGTAGAATTATCAGCAGTTAAAAGTTGTTTAAGTGCGGCTAAGCCTAATTATTTACCATAGCAGCCGTATTCGCTCAGACATATAGTTAACGCATCCACAGGATATACGCATAAGCGTAAAAAAGGTACACCAAGCAAAAATACAATTTATAATCAAAAATGATATAATAATTCAAAGCTTATTGGAGACGAATCACTCAAATTAGATCTGAGAATTAATTAATTTAACATAAAATGCAGTACAATAATTGGGCCATCTTCTTTTTGCTTACTGGCGTATGGCAATGGAGATAACATTAAATTTATAGGTTTTTTTTTACTTTCTTGTACGAAGTGAAAAGGAAGTATTGTAATCTCAAAAGATTTCGGGTACCATATTTTAAAGAAAATACCTATTTTGACCGCTATCGGATGCATTTTTAACGATGTTTTTGAGTGACATCCGTACGTAAGGACAGAATAAAGAACTCTTTTCCTCCCAAATAATTATAAAACTGAATTTAAATGAATTTCGAAGAGATTTTTTTCATGCCGTCTGTACGTACATACGTACGTATGTATGTATGTATCTTGCATAATTCAAAAACGAATAGCCTCAGAGCGTTAAAATTTTGTATATACGGCTGTTATGACATATAGATGTGCACCTCCTATTTTGGTTGCAATCGGCCGCATCAAAAATATATAAATTTATGTATATGTGTATCCACTATGTTACTCGGCTCAGTGACCTCAGGTTTTTATTCTTATGAGTTTGTAAATTGAACATTTTTTGCTTTAGAAATGATTGAATTATGTTGTTCCTCTCTTTCGGTTAAGATTTTATGCCCTTAGTTAACCTGTATGCAATATTTGTGGAATTATCAACAATTTAAAAGTTGTTTAAGTGCGGCTAAGCCTAATTTTTTGTTATCATAGCGCCCATATTTGCTTACATTTGAAGCTTAGCAGAATAGTGGATTTGTTGCGAATCTAGAGAAACTAAGCTTCGCAACAACAAAGTAACGTCTTCTTTTGTTATTAACAATTAAATTATGCTTGATTCATTCTAGAATTATCTTTTAAGTTATCAGATTGTTTTTGAGTACAAATTGTAATTTTAATTGTAAAAATTGTTTTTTTAATTGTTTTCACTATATTTGGTGTTTTATGTTTTTCTATGTCTTTAAATTTTTAATGAAAATATTTTGAAATTTTATGTATATTTGCCTTACCGCGACGTGAGAACTAAATTAATTAATAGAGCACGTGCATTAAGCGGCGTTGAATCGTCTGTGAAATCGTCTGTGTTTAGCACCGAAGTAAAATGATGAATAAATATAGTGAACTTTAAAGAGTGCATTTATTCTGCTGTGATTTATGCGTTATCGATGAAGTAGATTTAATTCAAAATTCGTTAACTGTTAGTTCAATATGTTTAAATGAAATGCAGGAAAAATGCGTATAATTTAATATTCCATACAAGGAAGTCATGTGGTGTAGACATCAGATTATTTTTATCTTCGTTTTCAATAATAAATAGATCTCTCTTTTTTTGTTGCAGTACTTTAGGTAAACTCACGCTTCATCGAGGATCTCAATTTATCTCCTAAATATTCTTCTGCTTCTTCAGTTTACCTCTTACCTCTTTCTAAGCGTTTTTCATACACGGCTATGCAAATTGCTCTGCGTTGAGCTACATGTCTCAGCACAAAAATGGTGACCATTAAGTTTTTAAAATTTTTAAGTTGCAAATATTCTTTTATTTTTTTATTTACTGTTGCTATAAATTTATTGAAGGACTTCGCAATCGATTTATGCGTCGGTGGATTTTCTCTTATTATTAACGATATACATTTCTATCAAATGAACTGTCTCCTCCCAAGTGTTGCTGGTTGCATCATTTTAGCAGAAGTGTGTCCCTGGATGGAATGGGTTAATTCATTAGACCGTAGATGCAGTTAAGTTGTAGTTAGTCTAGATGAGTTAAGCTCTACGGAACGTTGGTGAAGTACGTCGGGAGTTCTACTCTGGTAGGGTTGCCTTAGGCATAAAGACCATTCCAATACGTTCAGCTAAAACTAGTAAGTGAAAGAGATAAGACAAACGTCTACCTTTCGATGCGCCAATATTCGGACTAACAGAAGCTGCATATTCCCTCCCCCATATCACGCGCTCTCAGGTATTGCCAGCCATCACATTAAATGTCTTTCTTTCAAGCAGGACGTGGAAATCGTTCCCACATGCACTGAGTGCTGAGAACATCAGGCTTCTGCCTAGCGTATTTTGGTCTTCTTGCACCTCTGTAGGGAAGACACTTATACCAATTCCCTCCTCGTACTCGCTCAGCCTGAACGGTCTTTTGGGCCTTGCTTGACTTCGTCAAAATCCGAAAGAAAAGCAACAACAACAACAAAGAAACTGTGTTATGGGGAGAGGCGAGTTTTATTGTTTTATTGTTTATTTCTTTAGTTTTATTGAGATGCAAAATAACCAGTGCAAGCATCTTCAAAATATCAACTTTATTATATATTCTTAATCCAATATTTTAATGAGTATATTAAACTGTTTGCGTTATTTGTGTAACTTTATATTTATATAACTTTGTATATAGTTTTATGTTATTCCCCTCTTATGTTTAAATGTACGGGGGCTGTTCAATAAGACTAAAATTATAAAAAATACAGAATACCTTTAATAATCATCATTTACATGGTCTTTTTCAAAATAACTACCGCGGCACGCAACGCATTTACCCCAACGTTCTGTCCACTTCTGAAAAGCATCTAAAAGTCAGTATTTTTAGAGCTTTTTCAAACCTGCGTCCGCAGCCTTTACACATTCTTTGTAGCTTGCAAAATATTTGCCTTGTAATGGTTTCTTAAGTTCAGGAAACAGCCAGAAATCACATGGAGCGAGCTCAGAACTGTATGGAGGGTGCGGTAAAATCTTTACTTTGTTCTGCTGCAAAACATCCTGTACGCAACGAGGAATGTGTGGTCGGGCATTGTCATGATGCAATAGGAAGCCATTCCGAAACAATGGACGTTTCCTTTGAACTTGCTGTACATTGTTCTTAGGACATTCGTGTAGTACGAGCTGTTTACGATATTACCTGATTCGACAGCGTGCTGATGCACAATAAAAAAAACTATGGTCATAACTTTACCAGCCGATTTCACATTTTTGCTTTCTTGGGAGTAGATGAAGACGGATGCTTCCATTCACTACTTTATTGTTTCATGGTTGGGTCATGGTGATACAACCAAGCTTCGTCTGCTGTGATGATGCGTTTTAAGAAATTGTCGCCTTCTTGTTCCAGTCTTTCTTTCCATTCTGTGAACACATCCACTCTATGCTGTATTTGTCAGGTGTCAACAGTTTCGGAATCTATCGCGCACAAACACGTTTCAGTTCAGATGTTCTGCCAAACACTTTCTCCAGAAATATTCAAGAGAGTATGCAGCTGGCGTACTGTAATTCTGCGGTCCGGCTTGATGATAACCATAGCTGTGTTAATCATTGTCTCTGTGACGGACATTGAAGGTCGTCCCTCACGTTCAATATCTTCGGCATTTTGCCTGCCTTTCTTAAAAGTTTTATGCCAGCAAAAAAACACTTACCCTCGTTAATGCTTCATCTTTGAAAGCTTGATATATCATGTCAAAGTCTCCGATGCTGATTTTTGCAGACGAACACAAAATGTAATCGCATAACGTTGTTCCATCGACACTTCCGTTTCGACAACTGGCCACGTCTCATAGGAGCCCGCAAACATGCTTCAGTTCATCACGCGATATTCAGGAATATGAGCCTGTACACCACATCAATCGGTAGACATTGTTAATACAGACAACAAACTTTTTTATGCCACAGCAATTAATATTCCGATGAGTGGTTTCGCTGCAGTAAAATTAGCCTTATTGAACAGCCTACGTAATAACTCCAATGTATAACTCCAGTATTATTTAGAAATAGCATATAGTCCGTTCAAGTTTTTCATATTCTAGCTGGTTAGTTGTATTGGGGAAATACCTGTTCGATTCTGTAGTGAAGTGTCTGGTACACCATGCAATTTACCTGTTTAGGTTTATAGAAAAACTCAACAATAAGAATACTTGATTCACTAGTTAGAGCCTAAGTTCTCGAAACCCGACACCGATATGAGTTAGTACCAGCAACAGACGGAGTCATACTCACAGGGATTTTTGGCGCAAATATAATTAAAGACAACAACAAACAATTTAATTTTAGAAATAGTACATACTTTTTTGAGCATTCGTCTGGAATCTTCTTTCCATGTAGAAGAAGTACTGATTGACGGTTCTTTCCCTTTCCAATTAATAATGTTGCTTACTTTGCACGGAAAACTTTTAATATCGCGTATTTCACAAAATTTATGAATTATGTCGTACAAATATTTCTCTTCGGAAAGCACAAAGCATATCATTCAATCCACAGCTTATTTATATGCAACATTTTGAAAAAATTATAAATCTGAGGGTAGCAGATGATATTTCGTATTTCAAATAATAAGCTGTTGCCAGAAATTTTTATTTCAAATCATTTGCATTGTTTCTATTCTTCATCAAAATCATTCTAAAAATATGCAAAATCCTTTAAATACATGCTTCTCAAATATTGCAGGCCAGTTTACCTATTGAACATAGTCATTTAAATTAAGTTACCAGTTATTTAAAATAGACACTGCAATACATTATCTATTTAGAATATTATCTTTTTACATCAGATAAATTTAAAAATACATAAATTATACGAAAAGTTTAAAAACACTAAGTAAACTAGAAACACGTTTGATGTTACGTGACCTAAAAGGAGGAAATTTTGCGATCCGGTTAATTCAAGTTCCAAATATTTGAAACCCGGAATATTATTATATATCTCTAACTATGTAAACTATTTCTATGTTAATTCTATGCAGGTTTATTTGTCAGTTCATGTGGAGGTATCGGTCATTCGATGTATTTAAATACTAGCGGAATTACCCGACGCCACTTAAGTTAGATTTAGAGTAATATATCTAACAACAGGAGAGAAAGATACCGCTGTAATCCTTCTCTAATAACGATGCAACAAATATACGATTCATACCCATACATGTTTCAACCTGATGCGATGTGGAACTCCCATAAAAATTTCTATAGAAAAATAAACGAAAATTCTCTCATTAAATCAGCGACAATCGCAAGCGGATTTTAATGATTTTAGTCATTCTAATCAAATGGTCGTAAAAGCTCAAGTTCCATCCAATATTTCACCTACATTCAATTTTTGTCGATTAAATGTGGCAAAAAATTTATCATAATTGATCAGAAATCAATAACGCGTACAAACGAACAAACACACAAATAGGCATTCTTCTTTTATATATAGCTTTCGTAAAACTTCTGATTTTTCATTAACGAGCTCTACGATTTGGAAGCGAACAACAGCAACAATTTTTGAAGTAAAGCATTTCTATCTCCAAAACGAGGGACTGTTGCTACTCGGAAAAATGAGTGCAAAAATTAGTGTTTTAGAGTTTTAAACTAATACCTCGGCTGTTTAAAGTCGTACGCAGTTAGGAATAGTCGAAATGGCTGCCCACAAATTTTTGGAATCGGGAATAATGTACACTCACTTCCAAAAGTTAAGCACGTAGATGTAAAATGCAAAAATATCAACAAATACTGCTTTGATTGACACAAAATTCGGCAGGAAAGTAGTACACAAATTTAAACAATATTAAATTTTTGTAAGTTATCAGATAATAATATACTGGAGACTTAAACAGAATTATGTATAAAGTGAAAATAAACAGCATAAAATGAAAAAAGGTACATTAATATGGTATGTGATCCCCCTCATCTGTACACAAAGTTTACATCTTGTGACCATGCTTTCAATTAGGTGGTCAACCGCCGCAGAATTAAGCAATCGCCATTCTTCTTGTAGAGCAGTTGCCAGCTCAATCAGAGTAGCTGGAGGTGGGAAACATGAAGATAGAGCACGCCCGGGAGCATCCCAAAGATTTTCAATGGGATTAAGGTCAAGCGAATATGCTGGCCATTTCCCTTCAATCCCTTCACCCCGCAATCCCTTCACTTTCCAGGTAGTCATCGAAGATGTCAGCTCTATGGGGACGTGCGTTATCGTCCATTTAAACATAAGTAGAGCCAACTGCTGCAGCGTACAATCTCACAATAGACTCTGGGACTTCATCTCGATACCGAAAAGCCGTCAAAGAACTCCGTTTAAAGATGTGCAGGTCGGTGCGGTATCCTAATGTAATCCCTGCCCACACCATAGTGCTTCCGCCTCGGAATGCGTGATGTTCGGTGATGTTTCCATAAACGTGAAATTACAGAATGATGAACGCCGAAGAAAAGAGCAACATCTGTGATCGACTGTCCTGCTTCAATGCAACTCACAGCACGCCAGCGCTCAGAATCTTTCATTCGTCTTCTGAAAGTCATAGAAACACGTATGTCTTGAAAACAAATTGTACAAAAATTTTAGCGCCTTCTATCATCACTTACAATCAACTTCTGTAACCCTTCATAATGTTGGCTTCTTATAAGACTGCCTTTTTTGCATATTTCTTGACATGAAAGCGCGATTGGCTGTTACCTGACATATTTGCATACTTCCATCTACCTCTGCAGCGAATTGTATCCTCTTCAATTCTAATTGGCTTCCGAAAACTAGCATTTTCCTCTCCGTGCTTAACTTTTGGAAGCGAGAGTATTTAGTGTTTGGAAACGCTATTTTTATTTAACAGTAAAACTTAGAAATTTTTATTAACAAACTTTACAAATTGAAATCGAGCAGTGGCAACGCTTCTCGAAATAAAGCAGGTATTAATCTCCGACCCGCGAGACTGTTGCCACTCGGAGAAATGAGGGCGAAAATAAGACTTTTCAGCATTTTTAATTAATATCTCTGATTTTAGCTACTTTTGTTTGAAAAAAAGTGGACGTCGACGTTTTTCAGGACTCAGAAAAGAATCGTAGAACGTTTGGCGATGATAGCTATAGTAGTGACTGAGTTAATCACAAACAAATACACAGACATCCTACTTTATATATATATATATATATATATATAGTTGGCAACAGGCTTTTCATTGCTCTTAGGGGAAATTTATAAAATGACATTATTTCTCTATTGCCTAAATATTCTATGAAATAAAGTATTTTAAATTTTGTATATAATTATCACCTTTTGATATGTTATTTTCTTGGAACAAGGTGATTTAACATCCAGTTTTTTTTAAGGAAAATAAATTTTATCAACTTTAGCAAACTAAATTCCATGAATATTTTTTTCTCGTGCTTTCGCTTAAACTTTGAACAGTATGCGTGTTTCCTCCGCGCTATATCTTTCACTTTCATGTTCATCTTTACTCGAGTAAATTGTAGAACAAGTTTATTTAATTAAGCCGGTGCTATAGACAAATCTTATTCAGTCCTCTCCGAAAAGAAAATTGTAACTACATCCCTAGAGGAGAAATTCGATCACGTTCTTAAAAAAATAGAAATATAACTCACTGGCGCTGTAATTAAATTGACTGAGGAAGAAAATGACATTTTCCGTTTTCGCCTCCAGAGAAATTGGAGATACAAGGAGGTGCAGAAATTCCTGAGCTTCCTGTTTCTTTCTAGGGTTTATGTCTTAAAAAGTAAAAGTTATTCAAAAATTGAAAGTCAAAATATGTTTTTTGTTTGTCTGAAAAATTATTTTAGTCTTTACAGGAGATTAAATTTTGTATCTTTCCTGGCAAGGCTCGTGCTTTTGAATGTGCTTTCATGTGCAAACAAATGAAACAAGATTTAAACTCTTGCAATATGTGTGCCAGATGCGACATTTAGTTACATTTATATTTTTTGTTCTATTCAAGCTTTAAGAAGCTCATTCAGTCATGATGTCCTTGAAGGGATTAAACTTAAAATTTAGAAATACATATCCAGTAAAACATTATGTTTTTAACAGCTATAACTCTGTAATTTCTGTCTAGTCAGATTATACTCCAAATGCAAACCTATCGTTAATATCACAAATGTATTATGCGAAGCTGATGGTCCATATGCGTATCGAAGTTGTTATATGTTCAATTATTGATAAGAAAGTCCTGAATTTGAATCAAACTTTGAACATTTTAAGCATACAATTCAAATTTAATCATATGTAATCATTTGTAATCATTCTTGCACGAAGTAAAGGAAGTAATGTAATCTCGAAAAGTTTCGGGTATCATATTCCAAAGAAAATATCCATTTTGACTGTTCTCGAATCCATTTGAACGATACTTTTGCGTGATGTCTGCATGTACGGACACGATAAAGGTCCTTTTTCTAAAACGGATTTAAAATGGATTCAGAAGATATGTTTTCGTGATGTCTGTATGCACGTATTTATGCATTTCGAATAACTCAGAAAGGAGTAGCCTCAGAAATTTAAAATTTGTATATGGCATTGCTATAACACGTACTTGTACAACATCCATTTTGGTTTCAATCGGACATACCAAATGTATATATATATATATACAGTCCAGTCACATTAATGTGACCACCACGTACTTTCCATGTCAGAGTTAAATAACCAATCACAGAAGGCAGGTAGCAGCACAGTGCAGTTGAGCGTATATAAAGGGTGTGTGAGGGCTTCGGAAAACATTTCAATCGTTGGCGTAATGCAGAAACGAAGCGATTTATCCGACTTCCAAAAGGGCATGATCATTGGCTTTCGGGCCAAGGGTGGAAGCATTTCCGAAACGGCTGAGTTTGTGAACTGTTCGCGTGCCGCCGTGGTAAAAGTGTACCGTGCATGGCAAAATGGGACTGTCCAAAATCAGCGACGTGGCAAATGTGGTGCACCACGGGCCATAGATGACAGAGGCGAACGACGGTTGCGGAGATGCGTTCGGGCAGATAGACGGGCTACCGTTGAGCAACTGACCACCAAAATGAACCAAGGGGCTACCAAAAGTGTCTCCCAAAGTACTATTCAGCGAACATTGCTGCGTCTGGGCCTCCGAAGCAGACGCCTGGTTCGTGCACCTATGCTGACTGCTGTTCATCGACGGCGAAGGCTAGAATTTGCACGCCAGTACAGCAGCTGGACGTCCACTGAGTGGCGACAGGTTGCGTTTTCGGATGAATCGCGTTTTATGCTCCATCGGACAGATGGACGTTGGCGTATAAGGCGTGAAACCTCTGAAAGGAACCACCCTGCAACCATTGCCGGAACGGTCCAAGCTGGAGGCGGGAGCATTATGGTCTGGGGAATGTTTTCCTGGCATTCTCTAGATTCACTGATCATTGTGGAAGGCACAATGGATCAATACAAGTACGCATCTGTCCTTGCGGACCATGTTCACCTCTACATGCGCATTGTTTTTCCTCAGGATGATGGCATCTTCCAGCAGGGCAATGCGAGGTGCCATACAGCTGCCAGTGTACGTGCGTGGTTCGAAGAGCACCAGGATGAGTTTACCGTCCTCCCCTGGCCAGCAAACTCACCTGACTTAAACCCAATCAAGCATCTTTGGGACCATCTCGATCGAGTTGTTCGCGCCATGGCATGGCTCAACATCCCAGAGAACACCTTCAGGGACCTATGTGACTCTCTTCCTGCACGTCTCGCAGCAGTCCGCTCTGAGAAAGGTGGTTATTCTGGCTTTTGACAGATGGTCACATTAATGTGACTGGACTGTGTATATATATATATATAAACTAAACTCAGTGGCGCAGCAGTCCTAGTGGGCGATGGCCTGTAGTGCGCTTTTCTGCATTCTTGACTATTTTTGTGCACCGAAGTGCATCTGCATATGGCCTGGATAAGTAGTCAGCTTATCGCAGTACTCCCGGTGTTAAGCCCCCAAGCGAACTTGGTACTCATTTTATCGACCCACTAAGGGATGAAAGGCTGAGTCAACCTTGCCCAGCCCGGAGATCGAACCCAGGACCTGTGGCGCAGTTGCGCGACGCACTAGCCACTATATATATATAAAGATAAATAAAAGCAGAAAAATTCTAAGAGCAATCGCCTGAAAGTAAATTTCAAACCTTAGTTCCAGAGTGTAAAAATACTTGAACAAAAATCAATTACTAAAAAAAGTAAAAGTCGCGCTTTTCCCTTGATAAGTCCATGATGAACCTCGAGTTAAGCTAAATTGTCATTTGCTGCCATTCTTTCTAATTTATTCTGGTGATTTTAATATTTTATTTAGCCTGTGCTTAAAAATGCTTTTAATTTTTACGTGTTTTATTTTTTTTAAAATGTTGACTTTCTTCATTACCAACATTTCTTTTTGCAATTACTTTTAAAGGGAATAGCTTCAATTCCGGTTTCATTTATACCTGTTTTTCAAAAAATAGGGTAGTAGATTTTACTGAACCAGCATATTAAGTCTTTTTTGGTAGTAAATCGATGTTTTCCTATTGCAATCAGATAAGTACGGGGAGGTTATAATTAAAGTGGCCTTATTCAGACACCTCTGGAACCTGTTCTACTCATTGACGTTTGATGAAATTTCGTATATACATTTTATGGACCATGGGAAAACGATTTCTGCAGTAACAATAGTTCACAGTTTGACCACCAGGGGGAATTGTGGCGCCTAAAGAAGGACAAAAAAATCTGTCTGAATCATAAAATTTATTCAATTACAGAATGTGCTCAACATGTGCTCCATTGACATCAATTACATGTTGAAAAAACATTATAGCGTGTTCAATGGTAGAGCAAAGTAACTGACGAGGGATTTCAGCAAGATGGCATGTAATGCTAGCTTTCAACTCAGGTAAAGGGCCAATTACTCCTGCATAAACACGGTGTTTTAGGAATTCCCACAACCAGAAATCACAGGGATTTATGTCGGGAAAACGAGAAGTCAAGGCAGTCGGAAAAGCTGTGGATGTTACACGATTCTCACCAAAGTTAGCGCGAAGTATTTCTTTGACTTAGCGCCTAATGTGGGGAGTTGCATGAAGACAGTGGCCTGCAAACATTGCCGCTCCTGTAAAGCAGGAAGTACTTGATGTCGAAGGAATTCACTGTACTCGTGACAGAGCAGGGTTTAGGACCTTAAGGAGTAAGAGTGTCAAAGAAAAATTATCCGAAGTTAAAATCGGCATTAAATCCACGCTATGCAGTCACATAATCAGAGGGCAGTGGTTGTTGGTGCAGGACATTAGGAGGTGAAGCACCCCATATGCGGCAATTTTGATTATTCACAGCTTCATTTAAAGAAAAGTATGCCTTATCTGACCATAGAATTTTCCAACGCCACGAGTTATCAACATCCATTTTCATCAAAAATGGTAAACTAATTCAGAGTGTGTTTGGTGGTCTTGAGGTTGCAGCATTTGCACCAAGTGGATCTTATACGGAAACCATTTTAAAATGGGTCGCAACATTTTTCGTACTGTCCACCAAGAAATCACCAACTCACGCGACACCGATCGAGCACTTGCTGAAGAATAACGGAAACTGGAAGCTTTTTCAACCGCAGCACTAGTGACCTCTTCAACAGTTTCATTCGCAATCGGTTTACACCCTCTTCTTGGCAGCACACCCAAGTGTCCAGTCTCTTCAAACTATTCTTCGACATGGGCCCTTTTCGAAGTCCTTTTAAACTACGATATCCATCCAATGGAGCTAAGCTATTACTACCTATCTGATAAAACAGTTTAACTAGTAAAGCTCGATCTTCCTTCTGCAAGCAGAATAATTTTCTGGTTCTAACTGCAAGTCTGTTTATAGGTTTGACCAATTTGCATAAGGAAGTTTTGAAAGTTGCCATCTGGTGGTCAAACTTTGAATTACTTTTTATTCCAGAAATCTTTTCCCCATAGTCCATATAACGTATATACCAAGCTTCATTAAGATCCGATAGGTAGAACGGGTTCTATAGGGGTCTGAATAGGGTACCTTTAATTATAACCACCCTGTATATCCAAACCTCATCAACTGTAGCTATATATTTCCATTTTGCACTTGTCAAATAATTTTCATACAGGAATCTGCACATAGAATTACGTTGAGAAATATCTTTCGGCGTTAGGCGATGAACATCATGTTTTTTGTTTGTTTTGATTAGCTTTAAATCAGATTTTATAAATTTTTTCGCAGTTCCTGCAGGGATATTTGAAGATTTTGTAATAGTTCCTTAGGGAACTGGATTTTCCTTTAAGGTATCTGCCTACGTTCGGACCACTTTTTTTTAAAAACGTAGAATTCTGATTAAATATATATTTATTTAGTCAAAATATGATATCAAATTATGAAAATAGGTAAATTTTTAGGAATATTTTGATAATTTTTTTAAATATATGCAATTTTATGCAAATTTTTAGGAGAATTTAACATTTACGTTAAATGTCGTATATTTTTTCCACTCCATATATTTCAATTTTACTTATACTGTATACTACTGCAACACTTATCTGTGTTATGAACTAAAATGTTTATGATATTTCTAAAATTTACTAAAATATGTGTAATTACATGAAAAAAACCAGTTTTTTGTAAAATATTTCTTATCATTTTATATAGAAATGCTTATAAAACAATCAAATTAATAAATATAACTTAGATTTTAGCTTAAAACCTAGTAATCAATATAGAAAACACTATGGTTAAATTTCATAGAGATATCTTTAGAACATTTTGAGTAATTACATTTCTTGTATGTAAAAACACTACAAAAATTAGTTTTCCAGAAAATGCATTTAAAGATTTCACATTAACAGAAAAACTGTTCTGTTGTATTTACACACTTAAAATTCTCCACATTTGTACATCATGCCCTCCATATCTTCATACTTAAGTAATTTTGATTTTCTATTATATTATTTGATTTCCTAAATGCTGTTTTTGATATGAATGGCAAATTCAAGGTAAACAACAACTTTTTACCAGATGTGTAACCTTTTCCAATGAGTCTTAATCCAAGTACCAAGAAAGAATTTAAAATATTCTTATTTCCATTTTTGGGAGTTGAAGAAAATGCTTTTATAAATCCGCATTTACATTTCAAGCTGAAGTTTGAGAAAAGTCCAAATTTTGAATCTTCTACTAATTGCAAGCCAGTTTTGAAACACACTGGACAACAGAGAATAGAAAAGACAGAAGCTAATTTTGCAATATCAAATATTCTATTTCCTTTTAAGTCTTGATCATTTTTTGCAGTGATAACATCTGTATGTTCAAAAGTTTTTAATTTCGATGAGCTTGCAGATGTTACATCATTATCAAAAACAGTTCGAATTCCAGTTGTATAACGATTACCGTAAAAAGATCGCTTTTTACTTCTCTTCGATCTCGCTTTTGGCATCTTAGAATACTTAAAATAATGCAACAAATGTTCAAAAGAAAATTAATGAAAGAAGCAAAGAGATAAATATAAAAACTAAACAAAAATAAAGCGTCAATATGCGTATAGCAGACGAAGAACAAGCGTGGAACAAATGTAAACAATAATTACAATGTAGCCAGTCCCAATTCGATAAATTAAGGCAAATAATTATTGCCAGAAACAAAAAAAAGTACCCAGAATTAAAATGAAATGTTTTAGCACAATTTACATACAAACAGGTTAAAAAAAAGCACGGATAACACCATTGTTTTACCTTTAAGTTTAGCCTTTTAAATCGCACTTCCGGTCTTTCTGCTTTCACTTCCGGTGCAGTTAATTGGCTATATCTTCTCTTCTAATTATCATAAACGTAAAAATGTACCATTTTTGGAATCCTACAAAACTGACCTTTCAAATTGGGCAATAAAAAAAATCGAATTTTTTCGCCGAAATCGTTTTTTTAACGTAGGCAGATACCTTAAAACATGAGATGCGACTTTGGATTTAATAAGAGCTGTACGTACCTTTGTTGGGTATGCATTTTTTGCCTTTTCCCCAGTCAGATGTAAGCTTTGACTTTTCTTTTCTTTCATATTAATTATGTCACTTATTTTACGTGTAGAAATATTAAAACCATAATTTTCACACCTGTGTTTAAAAATTGAATAAGAGTATTTCTCTTCGTACAACGCAAAATTATAGCCTTCGATGCACTGCTTATTTTTCAGCGACATTTTGAAGAAAAGAATTTTTGTAATGTTGTTGACAATAGTTATATTTTATTCCAAGTTGACGTCAGTCACGTTTGTATTTTTAAATTAGCTTTTAAATTCAATTATTAAAATCAAATTCGTTACAAAAATGTATGAACACCCTCTGTATTTGCATGCGAAAATATGAGATAGAGAACTCAAGTCTCGATCTTGTATATATAGTCCATTGTGGTGGAATTTGTCCTTCAAAATGAAATACAAAGCTATTTCACTTTTGAATTTATTTCTCTTTGAATGTCACTTAAGCTCTAGTTCATGCAAGCAATTTGGAAGAACTGTCTGCCTTGCCTTAACTTAGTGTGTTCTTTTGAAAAATAACCTTTTCCCTTTCCATTCTATGATTTGTCTCCTTTTGAATTCCGTCCCAGATGTTCTGGGGCTTGTGATTTGTTGTCTTTCAAAGTACCTTTAGACTTTCATTTTATATGTTTTATACTAGAATTTTAAAGTAATACTTTAGAATGCAATTCTCTATTCCGTATTTATTTCGAAAAATGTGTAGTTTTTACTTTATTCTTATGTGTTAATACTTTTACTGTGTATCTTATTTTGAAACATTTTATCCGTTACTTGCTGATGTTTTGAAATGTCACAAAGAATAACGAACGTCAAGAGAAAGTCCGCTCTGTCTGGAATTTGCAACTCAATATTAATTTGTTACGAAATGGAAATACGTGCTGAAATTTCTTTTATTCGTCCCATTTAAGTGACAACTTTAAGCTTCTAGGACTATGTAAGACATATACATGAAATTATTTACGGAAATAGCTGCTAATTCACCTGTCTTTTTGAACGTAATTCAATTTCGTGTGCTTCTGCGTCTGTCAACAGTAGTTTAAAAATTCTTTAGCCACTCTTTGAATAACATCCCTTATTTCTAAACACTCAGATCTAAATAGATGAAACTCTTTACTGGAAATAAATTTGTGTTTTCCTTTAGACATACGGCTGTTCTTAAAAGAAAACATAATGTTTTGAATATACTATTATTTATTATCGGTGCTGCGAAACTGGTCTTCATTTATTAGCCCAAAGAGCGATAACCCAGAAGGGCTATTAATTTCGTTTTGGCATTTTGCTTTGGTTCACTAAATATATCTTTTACTCTTGAAATTGTGGCCACCAAATATTAGAGCCCTGTGTAACATTTAAAGAAATTAAATAATGAAGAATCTGCATAAATGTATATATGTTTCTCGCATTACGATAAAACAGTGAAGTCATCAAACTTTGAATAAAGCAATCTTCCACCGAATATGGGCATCTGAAAGCCCGAATTTGAAATTTGGAATTTGTTTTATTATCGATTTCATATTTTGTAACACTTTAATGAATTTTTGATTAACAAACATAATGATTTCAAAGCGAGCAATGGCAATACTGTGAGAAAAGAAAGAAAAAAAAATATCTCCAGAGCGCGAGACTGTGTATCATTAATTCTAAAGATATGCTCATTTTAAAGTTATTTTCTGATATTGCTGTTGAATTGAACTTTATAGTTTAAGATCATGATATTTAATAAATAAAGGCAACACGCAAAACGGTATAAAAACGCCGCTTTGAGTGTAATGTAAACGGGAACGGTGACCAGAAAACATTCTTTGTTTTCTCGAGCCTACCCATTGCCTCTTCAAGAACACGTCCAACTTTGTTTTTTACTTCCTTGTACGAAGTAAAAAGGAAGTATTGTAATCGCAAAAAATTTCGAGTATCATATTTCAAAGAAAGTATCCAATTTAGATAGCTATCAAATGCAAAATTTAACAACGTTTCGGCTTGACATCTGTACTGAAGGGCGGAATAAAAGACCCTTTTTTCGTCAAAAAGTATAAAACTCATTTAAAATGCATTCTGAAGATATTTTTTCTTGGCGCACGTACGTATGTATGTATGTATCTCGCATAACTCAAAAACGAGTAGCCTCAGAAAGTTACAATTTTGTATAGAGAACTGCTATAACTTGTAGATGTGCACCTCCTATTTTGATTGCAATCGGTCATACCAAAAGTATTGGTTAACATAAATTAAGGAAAAATCACAAAAATAGCGATAACTCTTTTAAAAGTGAGCCAAACCGTATAAAATTTGAATATGTTGCCAAATAAGAGTAGCTGCGTAAAACTGCAATATGCAAATTAGTGGCGATGCATTCGGAATACGTCATTTGCGAGGAGCATAAAAGTACATGTTTGAGAGCAAGCACACATATTTCACTGTGATAGTGACATCAAAAATCTGAGATAGCCAATTCGTAACAATGATCTCCAGACATAATTTGCCTGCAGAACTACGACGGAGAGCCATTGGGAGAGTAGAGGCAGGACAAAGTCAAACAGAAGTGGCAAGATGGCCAAATGTGAATCCTTTTGTGGTTCATAGACTTTGGAGGCAATTTGAAACCACAGATTCGGCATCTAGGAGGTTCAGCCAAGGACGGCCAAATGCTACGACAAGCGCCGATGACCGATATTTGACAGTATGTACACGCACGAATAGAATCGCTACTTCAACGTTTCTTAGATCTTCCCTTGCTGCAGACACCGGAAGGTTGGTGTCAACGCCAACTGTACTTAGAAGGCTTCACGAAGGTGATCTGTAGGCGAGGCGACCAGCCATTTGCGTGACGTTCACGTCACGCCATTCGAGGGACCGTTTGCAGTGGGCAGGCCAACATGTCCACTGGATGCCTCATCAATGGAGGGCTGTTCTCTTTACGGATGAGTCCAGGTTTTGCCTAGAAAGCGTTAGTAGGCATTATTTGATATAGAAAAACCAGGAACCCGTTATCATCCATCAAAGATCTGTGAAAAAAATGCATGCGGAAGAGGCAGTGTTTGTGTTTGGGGTGTCATCTCTTTGGGTGGACGCACAGACCTCCATGTCTTTTCAAGGTAACCGTGAATGCTCAGGTTTATAGAGATGGCATCTTCGATACTTATGTGTGCCCATATGCCAGGGCAATAGGTGATGCTTTCTTGTTACAGGACGACAACGTAAGACCCCACAGGGCTCTCATCGTAGGTGATTATATTCAACAGGAAACAATAATGCGCATGGAGTGGCCAACTCGATCTCCGGACTTGAATCCTATTGAGGACGTTTGGGATATTTTAGGGAGACGTCTAGCTGCTCTTAATCCGCACCCAAAGACCTTTTCCGTGCTTGCAACTGCTTTGCAAGAGCAATGGCTCTCGCTTCCTATGGAACTGATAGACCGCATAATCAATTTAACGATGTTTTTGTGTAACATCCGTATGTAAGGACAGAATAAACGACACTTTTCCCCAAAAATAATTATAAAACTGATTTAAAATAGATTCTGAAGAGTTTTTTTCGTGGTGTGTGCGCGTACGTACGTACGTACGTATATATATCTATCTCGCATAACTCAAAAACGAATAGCGTCAGAACGTTGAAATTTTGTATATAGGGCTGCTATAACATGTAGATGTGCACCTCGCATTTGGGTTGCAATCGGTCTCAACCAAAAGTATATAAATATCTACTCTCTTACTCAGCTCAGTGAGCTCAGTTTTATTATTCTTATATATTTGTAAATTATGCATATTTTGCTTTAAAAATGTTTGAATTAGGTTGTTCTTATCTTTCAGTTAAAATATTTATGCCTTTAGTTATCCTGCATGTTATGTTGTAGAATTATCAAAAATTTTAAAGTTGTGTAAGTGCGCGTAAACCTAATTTGTTTGTCACAACAGCCATATTTATTTTCATTTGAAGCTTAGCAGAATATTGTATTTGCCAATTTAGAGAGACTAAGCTTCGCAATGCGAATTAAATGATGATTAATCCATTCCGGAATTATCATATAAGTTATTAAATTATTCCATATATTGATTCTGCATAGCGTCCGCAACAAATTAAGTTAATTTCTATGTAAATGTTAGTGTCTTTTGGCCAAGTGAGACCAAAAGTAAACTTTCAGTTTTGTGCATCGAAAACTCTGCCTTTTTGCCCCTTGTCGAATTGCTTGTTTTTCGTAGAAACTGTAATTTTAATTGTTAAAAAAATATTGTTTTAACTGTATTAGGTGTTTTATGTTTTTCTATATATTTCAATTTTTAATATAGCTATTTTGAGTGTTTATGCATTTTTGCTTTGTCGCGAAGTGAGAACTGATTTAACTGAATGAGAAATATATCTCTAATAAAATTCGAGGAAATAAATTTAAATAAAAGACAGGAAAAAGTACCTATAATTTAATATTTCGTACAAAAAAGTCATGTGGTGTACACATCAGATCTTTTCTTTTTGTGAAAATACTTTAAAGTAGCTATTCTTATCTATTGTCGTAAGCTGAAGTTAGCAAAATTCGATCGACGTTCGTTTAATCGTGTTTTATTTCACAGCAAAAATGTACGTTACAACGCCATATGGGAGCTTTGTTTGAGTTAAAGTTAACTTCATCGTATGATTTTGAGAAGAAAGTCTCTTGCTATGAATTGTCTCTTTGTCCTGAAAGAATGTTATGACAGCCTATCTGATTGCTAAATTGATTGCTAATTGCTAAATTGTGTAATCCGTCGTACTAAAAAATGGCAAATTATGGCAAAAAAATAACAGGTGATGATATTCCAAACATTAAAATCTTGAACCACGATATTTGGCGTGTTGTTGCAACATCGTTTTCCTTTCATTTTTTCTTCATTTTTAACTGACGCCGCTCTAACGGAACAGTACCGAATATCATGTGGAGCTACTGCATCTTACACTGACTATATGTTTTCAGGTAATGAATGCTTATATGAGTGGTAAATTTCGCAGATTTATTTATGAACCTATTGGATTAGGCTGAAATGGAACTGGATCAGTCGTTTTATCTTCCGGTTACATGGAATGATAAATTACCAAGAAAGATAATGTGGCGGATGAGATAGTATGATGACTCAAATTCTGTTATGATGCTTTAATTATTAACAGTAATCCATTAGAGATCTACTGTATACATTTCAAAACCATTCTCTAAAAGCCATTTACTGGTCGAAGATATTAGATTTAATTGAGACATATGGGTTGCATCATTACCCCTGTGTCTTTTAAGCTTAAACTCTGGGGTTATTACCTCGGAAGGAGTCGAGTTTCTGTATTCGAGTAAATCGATATTACGTCAGTCAGTTTCAGACTCGCACACTATCGGACATACTTAATGCCGAGGTTAAGTTGTTAGAAATATTGTAATGTAACTGGAAACTGAGAGATCTGTTTCAGAAATCATTGGGCTGCAGTTGTTTGCGCTGCGTAATGATTTAGTATTGGTTTCGCTTTTCTACTGAGGACTATTGATTATAGCGTTTTGGTTTAACTTCAAACTTTATATCAGTGCTTTTGTACTCTCAGATTATTTCCGAAATCTGGAAAACCTATTTTAGCATTTTTCGGTTATTGTGCAAGAACTCTTAGTACGAAATTTCGCACCATTACCTAAGCAAATAATATCGGAGCTCTCTATCATAAAGATTCTTCTCAAATGCGATTAGTTTTAAGAGCCACTGTGCTATTTCGAAGCAGGAGACATGAAAAGTGTGCAAAGCCCTTGCTCTTGATTGTACTAAAGAAAACCAAAATGTTGTCTATAATACTAAAATCCGTGAGCATCTGTTTTTCTCTTTGTGGCACTATCTTTTCCGGAACGACAGTGACTTAAGCTTTAATAGAGGTACTCTAGGATTTCACAATTTCGTGGGAAACCATTTCGATCATTTTAATCTACATAAGTCTTTAATCAGCCGAGGTATTAATTAAAGAATTTGAAAGCGTTAATTTTTTCCTCATTTATCCGAGTGGCAAGCACGCTGGAGATTAAAATCTGCTTTGTTTCGGAAGTGTTGCCACTGTTTGCTTTCAAATCGTAGAGTTTGTCAATAACAAATTTGTAATTTTAGGAAATTCAAACTGACTATACATTTCAGGCCCTTTTGAAATTACTCTGACTAAGCACTGAATTAAGATAATTTAAGAAATTCTAATCCAAACGAAGTACATATATATATAAACTTATCTTGCCGGAGACAATTTGCAGAGATCACTCGTAGCTGGGTCGGGAATGGGAACGTAGGAAGTCGAAAACTGGAACACGGCAGCAGTCCAAGCGTACCCAATTGAACTATAGAATCCTGTGAGGTAACAAAGTTCCTGGCCGAAAACCTGATGAAGGACTGTCCGGATTTATCGAACTCTGCGACTTGAAGTGTTTCTGAAGAAGCTTGTGAACCATTCAAACACGAAGATTAAATTCGAAAAATAACACCTTGTCATTTAGCCGGGTCAGTTACGCAGAACGTGGAAGACGCCGGTTGGAAAACAATTGCTGTTACTAATTCCCGCTGGTAAAATATAATTAAGTTTTTATCAAACGACTGCAGAGAAACCCCATGTCCAAGATTTACAATCGTAGCAATATATTTTCAACTGGATGCAGCAAGATAAGAGACTCGCTGTGAAAACATAACTCTTCCATAGCTCATGGGGTCTGGCTACCCGTGAAGTCAACGAATTATAATTTCTACGCTAGCTCACAAACACACCATCTTGCATAACTTCGAACAGTTAATGATAATTTTCCTTCATCTTTTTTCTTAATGGATACTCTACCTGATGATTTGCCTCCAAGTTATGTCTATTCCTAATCTGCTCCATAGGACTGCACACGTACATTGCATTTCTTTCAAAAGCTACTTCTCTAAACTTCCACATAGACACGAAGTATAGCTGAAGCTACTAGCTCAGAACAATCGGAGAAGAGACTAACTCTTTCAAAGTCCCAAACATAATCGCTATCCGGTAACATAGTAGAAAAACAACTTACTCGAGAGATAGTGGAGCACAAAATTTCCTCACACCAACGACAGCCATGGAAAAATGTCACTCACGAAATCCTACTCGAAATCACACAAAACACAGGATACCGGAAAATCCAAAATTTCTCACACCTAAACTCGAATAAAATCCCTGTTCTGCCAAATACACTCACGTTTGTGAAAATTGCAACACCATGAAGGACTTACGCGAGTGAGCTGAAATTTTCAGGAAATGCAAAGTAGCGTATGATATGCAAATGATTAGAATTGCAAATCCGTAGCGCATGCGTGTGCTGAGCAGCGCCCTCTGAACGGCTGTGGATCCGAATAAATAGACGGCTGTAGCGAGGCGTGTATGGTTATCGGTGGTTATCTGCTAGTGGTAAACGTTAACTCAATCTGTACTTATGCCTCGTCGACGAAAGAGAGCGAGATTTGAACAACTTACAGAGTTTGAACGAGGGAGAATCATCGGCCTTCGTGAAGCTGGATTGTCGTATCGTGCAGTAGCCTCTCGTGTGCAGCGTAACAGCAGCACAGTGATGCGCGTTTGGAAGCAGTGGACGGACGAGTGTCGGACAACTCGGAAATCCGGGAGTGGACCCCGAAATGTGACGTCAGCTCGCGATGATAGACACCTGGTCCGCATGGCGCGGACGGACCGTACAGCTTCCTCTAGACAATTGGCAGCACTGTGGTCAATAGCTACAGGTGTTTCATTGTGTGCTTCATCAATTCGTAGACGTCTGCTGCAGTGTGGACTGCGCGCACGGACTCCTTTATACAGGATCCCCCTAACGCACGACCATCGCCGCCTGCGGCTACAATGGGCCAATCAGCATAGAGACTGGCGTGCTGATTGGCAGCATGTCGTGTTTTCTGACGAATCCCGCTTTAATTTGTGGTACCATGATGGCCGCATTCGTGTCAGACGCTATGCCGGTGAACGCCACCTTCCGGAGTGCATTATCGAACGCCACAGTGGACGAACACCCGGAGTTATGGTCTGGGGCGCCATAGCATATCATAGACGATCTCAATTGCTACGAATTGTGGGCAATCTGAACAGCAACCGGTATATCCGTGAAGTTCTACAGCCCGAAGCTGTTCCCTTCCTTCAAAGCTTGCCAGGCGCTGTATTTCAACAGGACAATGCCCGCCCTCATACTGCTCGGATTGTTAAATCCTTCTTTGCAGCGCAGCAGGTACAGCTTCTTCCTTGGCCTGCGTGTTCCCCGGATATGTCGCCAATTGAACATGTGTGGGATGTCATTGGTCGGCGTCTTGCTCGTGATCCTCGTCCTGTTGCGTCTGCAGACGAACTTTGGGTACGCGTACAAACGATATGGAATGCTCTTCCTCAGTCAGACATTCAAACTTTGTTTGACTCCATGCCACGTCGTGTAGCAGCACTTATTGCGGCGCGTGGTGGCCACACAAAATACTGATTCTGATCTCTTGTTCTTGTTTGTTTGCTTTGAACATTTAATCATTTATTTGTACCACTACCACTCAACTGTGTATTAAATTGCATTCAATTATGACGATTCCTTCTTGGTGTTGCAATTTTCACAAACGTGAGTGTAGATCAAAACAACCCGTTTGCGCAAGCGCAGCTAGTCAAAACCAGTGGTCAACAGTGGAGACATCTCTCTCCAAGACTTGTTGACCTTTCACGTAATCTCATGTTAACCCTCTGATCTTCTCTGAAAGAACGTCACGTACTTCAGCCCTCCTGGCAAATGCAAGAACAATGCAAAACATTCTAGAACATTCCACTTACCTCTAGAACTTCGAAAATAGCATAACATAGCAAAACTTTCTCCTCGCTAGTCTTCCTGATTCATTTACATAAAAAGTATATTCTTACTTTCACGAATTTTACGATTAAACTTCAACTCACAAATATAACACTGAAGCATTGGTTTTAAGGCCGAAAACTTAGAGAACAAATTATTAATTGTTGAAATTCTTAACCCGAATAATTAAATTAATTCTAATTTGCTTAAATAAATATAATTAAGCTTATGTTTTCCTAACAGAAAGATTCAAATATTTAACAAGACAACACTGCCTCTCGTGTAAATAAGTTGCAACATAAATAAAGCTTAGCATTTTTTCTTAAGTTGCAGAATTAAAGCATCATTAAAATTTCAAGTTTATATATATATATATATAAATATTATTAAAAACTGCATACTGGAGAAAAAATTTCATTTAAATTCAGCTGTTGTTGACTAGATTGCTATCAATTTATTTAAAAGTTCTGGTAAAGAAAACGTGTTTTCTTTTAGTGAGAAAATTATTTTTGAAATTACAATTTTAACTACTAATGATCCATATCAGTAACATTTGTTTTAAAGTTAAGTATTTTAAAATTGTTTTACATGAATGATGAATATATACTTCACTTATTTAAGTTTATATTGTATTATTCATTTATGCACCAACTTACAAACAAAGTTAAATTATCCTCCATTTAATCGTAGAACTTCAGTAAACGAAATATAAAGAAATATAAAGGATTAAATAATTAAGTATATATACATTTCTAAACTCTCCTGATTCTGCAATTCATATTATTCTTTTCTTTTGAACAGTGTGAAACAAAAGGAAATATATTTCAGGAAGAAAACTTCGTGCATGTCATGTTGTATAATATCGAGTTTCAAGCCGTATGGGTATGCAGTCACATGGATCTACACACGAAACGTTTCATGTGTTTATTTCAAACTCATTGCCTTAGAAAAACTTTACACTTAATTTCGTGTCATGCATTCACACTTAGTTTAGTAAGCTATAAATTTTTACATTTGATTTCATCGCATGTATGCACACTTAGTTCATAAATTATTGTTACGTGAAGTGATGATTTGAGCATATTATTCATATTTGTATCTTAAACGACTATTATTAATTTTTTGTTTATGAATAAAATATTTGATAAGCACAATGTTAATATGCTTATAGGCACAATCATTTCATTGTAATTTAAATAACACTTCACTTTAGTAATACTTACACTATTTATCCAAAACATCCGTATCTATATCCCATTATCCCTGCAGCTTGATATGCCTGAATGTATTTCAACTCATCCGCTTTAGCATCCAGGGTGTCACATGCTGGAAGGCTTCAATAAGACTTGCGTGTAGAGCTTCACAGTCCCCGTATCGCTTCTTCTGAGGTTTGATTTTATAACACTCCACAGGACACTGTCTGGTGGGGTATGGTCCAGACTCCGAGGCGGCCAAGCATACAGGGGGCGGTGAATTTGGAGACCCCATCCTATCCGTCCTATCCGCCGACTAGGGAACAAGTCATTCAGGCATTCATGAGAAGCAAGTGCAAAGTGTCCGAAAGCTTCATTGTGTTGGTAAACAACTGTGTCGTTGATGCCCAAATTCTGTAGCTATGGAAGAAGCCAGTCATTCGACATCTCCAGATAAGTAACCTGAGTCAAGGTATCTTTAAACAAGTACAGACCAAAGATGTGTTCATCAGTCATTTCAGCCCAAATCATGGCTTGCTGTGGATTGTTCTCATTTTCTCGATTAAAAATGGCTGTTTTCTTTTGCCCGTGAAGATGTAAGGGCAGATAAAGGGCACATTTATCAGAGAAAAGGGTACACGTTTGAGCAGAAATGGTGGGGAAGATCTCCAGCAAGTTCCTGCATACTTCCTGTCGGTTGTTTAAGTCATCGTCCATTAGTCCATTGATGGTCAAGGCCCACGTCCATTATCATATGGAATTGCTTGTGCTGCTTTGAATTCCAAGTTCTGCAGCACAGTTTCTGTTCGACTTGCAGAGTGAAAGCATAAATGACGCACTAACTTCAGCACACGTTTTCCTTCGGTTGATGGATAGTTAGAGCGGGGAGCATCCATAACACTTCCCAGGAGAAAAGTTTTTTCCTCCTACATGATCAAAGTCTGACGATTTGGTGGCTTCTTATCCAACTGTTCACGAAATGTACCCATTCCCCTGTGTCATAATTTCGTTGTGCTCCCGTTCATGGACCCACAAACTCGTCACTAAGTGCTCTCTCAAAGTGAAGTTTCTTATATCTGCCATTGTTCTTCACAGAGCACAGAAAGGTGAGACAATGAATTCCTAAACGTAAAGACTATTCTCCTCTCCGGACAATCACGTTGAAATTCTCATGAGGATCACTTTGTCATATCTACGATCAGGATGAGAGATTGAATTCCGAAATACTGTATAATCTTCCATTGTTACACGCATTTTGTTTATGTGTAAATGGACTTTTTAGCAACCTTGCAAGTGAAGGCTACTCCAGTGAAGGCAATGTTCTGACTACTTCAAAATACATACTGCTATTTCAAAGAACATAAATTTAAATGACAAATATTAATATTCAATCAATTAAAGAATAATTAATCACTGGGAAATTTTTATGTGATTCTTTGATTTAATAAATAATATAATTTTTTTTCATTTCTGCATGGCAATCTTCTTTTAATCCGTTTGCTAATTTTTCCTGCTATTGAGTAATTAAAAATTCATGAGCTTAAGAGATGTATTATAAACTCAAAACCAGTTAAAATTACTTTAAGAACAACCTTGTTTTTCAAAAATTAATGCTTTTTTATTGTTAAAAGCATTTATTTTTCAAGCATTTTTCTTTTCAAAAGCTAGGAAAAAAGGAACTGTTTAAAAGAAAACAATTCTGGGATTATATTATAATTCACATCAAAAATAACAATATTATGACACGAAGCATTGAATGTAAGACAGATGACCTATTTAGTTGCAAATAACACACAGATTTTAATCACGCAACCATGCTGTTATCGATTTTCTTCGCTTTTTTCTGCTTTTTCACTGCTTCAACAATATTAAAAAATCTCTCTCTCTCAGGAATTTAACAACAACTTAATATTTAATGACTCTTACTTCCTTTTCTCTTCATTTCAAGGACTATCTTAATTATAGAATTAATCCTGAGGGCAGTAAATCATTAAGAGGATTGAGTACATTAAAATGCTATGATTTCTTAGCTAAAGAGAATAAAAAAAGAACCACAGGAAGCGCAACAAATATTAAATGCAAATAAAAGTGAATAATTAAAATCTTTTTCTGAAAAGTAATTACTTATTGAACATGAGAATAGCTTGCATTTGAGGTGCATGGAAATGTCTTTATTGAGCTACTTTTCGTAATTACAAGTGTTGCTTAATATTTCAATTTGTATTTTAGAAGTGGTGGTTAGAATTAGATTAATTTCGTATTACTTGTAATAAATGAATAATTTTATGATTTTAAAAACCTGGATCTTCAAAGTAATTAAAATATTCAGAATTTGAAATCAGAAATAATCCATTTCTAAAGACGAGATATTAATTCCAAATAATTATAAGAGTTTGTATGTTTGTAATATAATTGTTTAACAATGCTTTCAAATATTTTACGTTTATCAGAATCAGTTTGATTTACAGTTTATCAAACTGCGCGTTGTTATAGTTTAATTAAGGGGCCAGAAGTCTCCTTAGCAAGACCTATTTTACATATAAGTATTGTACTCGTAAGGTATATTTTAATTTTATAACATTTATTTTAATTTAATGCACCTTTCCTATCTCATCTAGCTTTAACCTACAACTCCCTACCAGAATGAGGTTTTAGAACCACATTAAATGCAAATGAGATGGAGAATAGTATTTAAGTCAACTGACTCCGACAGAGAAAGTGTGGATTCCTGAGTCGCTCGCCTTTGTTTTTAGACTAAGTCTCTTAAAACTGTTGCTACGCTCCGCCGTATTACATGCCTTAGTTCGCTGGACAATTTAATAGTACAACTAGTTTAGAATCGTGTGAGCTTCGGCTAAATCTCTTTAGGTAGTCATTAGTTAGTTCTTATTTCTTACATTTTGAGTTTAAGCCTAAGTGGAGGCTTTGTTGTACGCCCAAAGAAAGGGGCCGACTGTTAATCTTATGTTGAGCAAATAAAGTGTAATTAACCCGTCTTGAGTTTACATTTCTGTTCTTGGACTTAATCGATTATTCGCTTAGAAGTTCACTAGGATCCTCGTCACTTAATTTGACAGAATAAAAAGTGAGAAAGCCTGCATATTTATATGCTAAGTCTCTTATGTGCTAATCAGTACTATTCTGGTGAACTATTATTGAATCATTATGCAACTAAATTGTTTTTCTCTTCCGCGAAACAAAATAATACGCTAAACTAGAATCCCTTCTAACAAAATGCAGTTAAAGCTTTTCTTAGATAAAATAGTGAAATAAACTAATAATTACAGACTCAAGTACTAGTTCTGACCTAAGCTGTAACAATAGTCAGTATTAACGCTGAGCTCAAAATCAAATCATTTACATTTTTACTTCGTTGTATGAAGTAAAGGAAGTATTGTAATTGCGAAAACTTTGGGATATCATTTTTGAACAGAAATATCTATTTCGGCTGTTCCATTGCCAAACGCTCCATATTCTCGGCGCCTTACGAATTCAGTTAACATAAAAATTTACTTTAAAGGGTCTATATACTCTGTCCGAAAAGTTTATCGACTCAAGTAAGTTAAATGTTTAAGGTAAATAGAAATTTATAAAATTACCGAATTAAAATATGCTTATTTAAAATACGTAGGTCAGTCAGAAAGTTAGTTGCACTCCTTCGTAAAAATTTTCTGTCAGAGGCTATTTTAATGAAACTTTGTGGCAACACTTCAGACATGCACCTGTATCGCGTGACGTAGCGGCTTCCACGAGGCAAGTCTAGTTTTTCTGATAATCAGTCTCAAACATGTCTCGACGGCTGCAAATAGCGTTCAAATTGGAAATGCGTGCAGTGATTCGTTTTTTGTGGGCAAAAAGCTGCAACTTCACTGAAATTTATGGGCAGTTGCATGAAGTGTATGGTGAAAATGCAATGTCACGCCAAGCTATCGCGAAATGGTGCAACATGTTTGAGAATGGACGTACAGATATTGACGACGCTGAGCGAGAGGGAAGACCAGCAACTGCAACAAATTCGGAAATCGCTGCTCGCGTGAATGAATGCATTCTTGCAAACAGACGCATCACGATAAACAAAATCTCAAATTAACTGGATATTTCTCATGGAAGTGTGCACAAAATTACTGCCGATCACCTTGAATTTCGTGAAGTTTGTGCTCGATGGGTGCCACGTCTATTGACGGAGGAACATAAAGGAAAGCGTTTTGAAAGTGCATTTGCATTTCTGCAACGTTACCAAATGGAAGAAAATGTCTTTTTGGACAAAATTGTAACTGGAGATGAAACTTGGATTCACCACTTCTGACCTGAAACGAAACGCAGCTCGCTCGAATGGAAACATTGCAGTTCCCCGACACGAAAAAAGTGTCGAACTGTTCCATCTGCTGGAAAGGTGATGGTGTCGCTGCTTTTCGATAGAGAAGGCGAGGTGCATACAGAGTTCATGCCGAAGTGTTCCACATTTAATGCATCTTCTTATTGTGAAACACTAAAACGATTGCGGAAATCACTTAAAAATCGACGGCCAGGTAAACTGTCGAAAGGCATTGTGCTCCTGCATGACAATGCAAGACCGCATGCAGCAAAACAAACGTGCGAACTTCTGAAAACGTTTAGGTGGGAAGTGTGGAATCACTCTCTTTATAGCCCAGACTGCTTATGTATATATATATGTAT
>KK119513.1:465083-507597 GCA_000611955.2 Stegodyphus mimosarum | reverse complement strand
TATATATATATATATATTCAGCCTTTATTTTCGCAATCGTTTGTCATAGTCATGACTCCTAATTACAGAAATGTTTTTAATGAAGAAAATATTCCTGTTATAGCAATGTTAAATTTAAAAAAATATTTAATTTCCGACAAATAAGAAATCTGATTAAATCAGTTTTCCGGTTGCTATACTTATATTTCTCGTTATTAAATGTTAAATTATAAGAAGTTTGACTCCTGTACGATCTTCACAAGAAAATTGAACTGGAGTATCTAATTTCGAATTTTGGAATTTTTCATGTCAATTACAACGTGCCTTGAGGCATCGGTTAATGAAGTTAGAATGATTCGAGGAAACAAGTTAAAATTTAAATGCAGCAAAAAATGTGTATAATTTAATAGGTCTTTCAAGGAAGTCATGTGGTTTCCATGTTATTGTGAACGACGGACAACTGAAGACTGTCCGCGTTCTCCGGTGAATGTCAGCTTTCACATAGTCGCTTGGTGTATGTCCGAAATTTTTGTTAAGTATTCTTATTTTTCCCTTACACCTGCATATGTCGTCATTAACCATACGCTGATGATGACTGCTGAATAAAAATATTTTTGTTACGTTTTTAAATCATATCTTATTATTAAAACATGTTACGATATATGTCAGAATTGGAGAAAGCCTAAGTAACATCACATGTAAATAAACTGTTGAACGTAAAACAAAAAGTATATTCTAAATGAGAAAAGAAATACATTACTAATAAATTTAAGAGATTGACGTCACTCAGTCATATTTATTGCAGCAACATAAACCGTTTATGACGCTTTGAATTGCACAAGAAGTTCTTTGCTTTTACAACTGCATTTAATCGTGGAACACTTCTTTCTTCTCGGCTTCTCGCTTCAAACTCCACCAGAGCATACATGTGCTTCTCGACCGACACCGATGATCTATCTGAATGTTTAAGAATATAAACAAATATTCGGTCTTTCACCGACGTATTTGGCATGTGTTGACATTCACTAGTGAATGACGACATTCTACCGTTTCGGTCTTTTGTGGCAGCAACCCCATCAGACCTTTTTACTTTCCCATTATGCAATACTGAATTAATAGGTTATAAGATAAACCAGTAATCGCAGTGTAACTACATGCAGAAATAATGGACTGTGAAATCTTTTATCCTAGAGACGCAAAGTATAGATGTTCATCAATGAATTATACTTACCACATAAAATAATTACGCCGCATAAAATTTACGAACAACTAAAAGATATCGCTGGAAGAACTGCACTAAAAATGTCGCTGAAATAAAATCGTCAAAGATTTCATTCCATTGAGTGCAAGTATTTCTACATTACAAGAAAAGTTGCCTGGCGCAATTCTGTCAGCAAAGATGGCAGGAAATGTTCCTAAATGTCAAATACTCCAACATGGGTTATCCAAAAATGTACTATCCGAAAACATTTCTTTGAAATTTATTCATATAAGGGCTAACTGGTTTTTATCTTCAGTTGCAGGTAAGAATTTTGCTTTGGCGACTGTTGGAGACGTTTAGACATATTGGTAACAAGCTTTTTTTTCAGAATTTAAGCAGCTTTCTATATTTACCCGTTAAAGCCATCATAAATATCGCAGTGTAATTATTTACTAATCTCATACCATCAATTGAAGATCAACTGATCCAATTGAAGATCAATTGAAGATCAACTTTGTTCCACTTTCGAATTATATTACAACGGAATCATATTTATCCGAAGTAGTAAGAAGTTAGTTAATCTTTCTGTAAACGCAAAGCTGTTTATGCAGAAGTCGCAGGTTTAGAAGTTTTGAGGATCTCTGTTTATACTCATGGTAGCTGAAACAGTTGTAGGGGTATAATTGATTCAAATGTTATGGTATTGAAGCAGATGTTGAAGTGTGCGAAAGCTCAGTATGTACTGCATACAGTCATTAGGTTATTTTAATGCTGTAGACGTGAAAAATGAGCAATGCTCTTGCCGGGACCCGAACCACGGTCTTCTCGAATACGCGCCGAGTGTGCTGACTATTACACCACGAAGGTGGGAGAAATGCCTTATAAACTCCCCGCTTTAAAGAGCGACTGGTGATTAGAGGACCCAGTCGCCAAATCCTGGTGGTGGAGAATCATCATCCACCAGTGTTTTTAGTTCGGGGGCCACTGTAGAATCGTTAGGTTATTTTGAAACTGGAGACGCGAAAAAAGGAGCAATGCCCCGCCAGGTCTCGAATCACGAACCTCTCGAATACGCGCCGAGTGTGCTGACCGTTATACCACGAAGACATGCTAAGAAGGCGGGATAAATACCTTACAACTGAAACTCCGGCATACCTTGTAGAGCATATTGCTGTAAAAGTTATTGAAATCATTTCCTCCAGGTATATTTTGCATACAGTTGATGGTAACCTTTTACGTGCTATGCATTCTCTGTCACTTCTAACTAATCAGCATATTATCATAATTGCGCATTGTAATCAGATTAATTACATATTGCTTTGCTATTGTGTTTCAGTCTGAAATACAGTATCATTTCTGCACTTCGATTTGTTATCTAACAAGATACGAACAAGATAGTTTGTGTATTTTTAAATCAGTGTGCTCATTGAAGTGTGCTTTGGCCTGGGATTATAACTGGAAAAGACAGGAGTAAGTGGTGCAAAAATAAGAGTGATATAAGAAATGTAAAGAGGGTTTGAACATATTATTTAAAAGTTTAAAATCGTTTATGTCGTGATTACATTTCATAATTATAACAAACAACTAAAATCCAAAAACAACAACAACAAAAACACGATTTAGTTTATTTAATACTCTTCATCAGACTGCTAGAGAACAGTTTTGTTAAATATCTGATTGCATAATTAAATATTTGAAAAATCTTCACAGACTGAAAAGCAATCGTCTGACAGCAAAAATATCATTATAATGATAATTCCTGTCACATTTCATTTATTAAAGAAGCTGTAGGACTTTAATTAATACAAGAAATTTAACAAATAACACTTCACAACTATATCAATCGAAAATATGCTAATGAGATGTCATACTTACAAAATACATTAAAGAACATAGATTTTTCTTAAAAGCAACTTTTGGAATTCTGTGCGCTCTACGTGCGTTATCTACCTAACTTTTGAAATACATTACAATGAACAAGTTTTTCGCAACAGGACGAATTATTCCAAAATGCAACTGCAAGTCACCAAAAATTCTTGACAATCAATGATAATTTAGTTATGATGATATTTTCGTAATTATAATTTTATTGTAATAATTATCAAAACGTATAACTAATAATATATATAAATTATAAAAATATGTCGTAATATATAAATGATAAATAATGTATCGCAATATATAAATTATAAATAGTGTATCGCAATTATGATTTTATTTCGTAATTATAATTTTTTATTTATTTATCACATAGATATGGTAATACAATGTTTCAACATATTGATTTCAATATAACACTTGCCCATTTTAACTAACTTCATTGCGAATGCATTTGCTTCATATATTTCATTTAAGTTATTACTGTTAATTACAGTATTTAACAGTAAGTTATTACTCTTAGTTTAGTTCGACAATAGTGCTTTTTTCAACAAATACTTTTCTGAATAGCCTTTGTTCCTGATTTTTTTTGATTGGCAATATAAGCTTTAAGAAAAATGAAAGTTATTTAGCCTGTGGGGTCGATAAAATGAGTGCCAAATTTTCTTGGGGACTAAGCACCGTTGGTCTTGCGACAGGCTGACCACTTGTGCAGGCAAAGATACTCAAGCACCACGGTGCCAAGGGTCTAGAAAACAGATATCAGGGCACTACCAGCAATAGCTCGCTATGGGCTGTTTGTGCCGCCGAGTTCAGTTTAGTTTTATTTAATCTGCATTCTTAAATTCCATTACTAAAGAGTAACTTGAATTTGGAATAAAATACCGAAATGTTTAAGAATCTTAAAACTTTAAAAAAGTTTTAATTTATTTCATATTATTGTATTTAAAGAGGGGAACAATTTTTTAACAACTTGAAAATAATCAATATAATTGTTCTTGCTTAAGAATGAATTACTTATATTTGATTATGAAACCCTTGCAAATACTGGAAAATTAGGATACTTATAAATTTTCATAAGTTTCTTCCATTTTTTTCAACGATTTTCTAAAAATATAATGTTGTTCTTAATCTACATTTTTGCGAGTAATAATAATTTTTGTTTAATTTCAGTCTGAATATAGAAAACTGTGCGCCATTCATACAAAGAGTCGTAGTATAGATTATTTTAATATTTTATTTCGAATAACTAACTAAATTTTATAAAAATTAAGTATTTTGTGCACAATACAAATTGAGATATTTTTTTCTATATAGTGCTTTATTTTATTAATTATTTTTGTATTTTGTTAAAATTTCTATAAGTAGTAGCTTTTTCTAAATAGGCTACTATAAAAGTTAAGAGTTTATGGTTTTTGTCTAAACTAGTTTTTCATTAAATTGAAGCATTAACAAGTTACAGTAAACTTTCTAAATTTCCAAGTTACTTTTGGTGTTATAATGTGTTATAATGTTTTACATAGTATCAGAAAAATGCATAAACTATCATAATTAGGAAGTAGCATAATGTCACATTTTGATGCCGGAGACATGAAAAATAAGCAATGCTCTCGCCGGGACTCCGAATCACGGACCTCTCGAATACGTGCCGAGTGTGTTAACCATTGCACCATGAATGCATGCTAAGAAGACGGCAGGAATACCTTAAAACTGAAAACCCGGCATACTTTGTACAGCATATTGCTATAAAAGATATTGAAATCATTACCTTCAGGTATATTTTGCATACAGATGATGGTAAATAAACATACATATATACAGTTTAATAACTTTAACGTATTTTTCAAAACTTACAGATATATTGCTTCTCAGGTATATTTTGCATGCAGTTGATGGTAAAGCAAATGCATCCCTACTTTTGCTGTGGTAGCCCTCTGTATAATGCTGCCTCTGTCTTTTACAATCTCTTGAGAAACTTGGATGGATAAAACGACCATCTTACTATTTATTTATCACAAATTAAAAGTTAATTAATTTTCGTTAGTAGCTTCAGTTTTGACTTCAGATTAACCCACTCTGATGTCTTGATTTTGACGCGTACTGTCTTCAGGGAAAATATAGGATGGAAAGGTTTCAGACAAGGATGTTTCTGAACTTTAATTAACATATATATATATATATATATAGTAAGTTAAAAGTTTATTATTTAAATACCAGTGAGGAATGAAAATGTACAGGTGGCTCTCAGTTTGTGCTCAATGCAAGGTTTCTGCCGAAATCATTGCGTCAAAAACATCGCAGACAAAAACGTCGCGGAGAAAACAACGCAATTAGAAAACGTCGTGGTACAAAAACATCGTGAGAGAAAAGAAAGCAAAGAGAAAAACATTGCAGTTCTAAAACATCGTGGATCAAAATATCGTCATCGAAAATAAAGCGGTTCAAAAACTTCAGAGTTTAGAAACATCGTCGTCGAAGATATCATGATAAAAAATAAAGTACCTACAAATCATCGCATGGCGATAATATTGCAGACGTGCATTTTTCAGGATTAAAAAGCTGTAAATTTATTTACGCATAATGACTTCGGAAAGCAAGAAGGAAAGAGGGATATTTTTACTTTTATGATTCATATTTTTGAATGAACTAATAAATCTTTAAAGAAGCAAGAAGGAAATTTTAAAAAATATAAAATGAGTAGAAAATTAATGCTGCTTAAAGCACTGAATAGACACAGTTAATTAACAAAGGTCATTCATAAATTAATCTTTTTTATTATAAAATTTTACTCATAACTTTTCATGAAACATACAGCCTAAAAATGTTCATGCAAAGAAAGGTAAATAACTCCATGAGCTTACCTCTATAAAAATTGCTTAGTTAATTATCAAAATAGTACTTTCTTTCATGTTTGTTAATCTGATTTGGTTTTGATGAAAATTATAGCTTCCTTTGCTTCTGTTTATTTTTAAAGTGTCGTTAACATTTCTTACACTTCCGAATCTTTATGTGAATATGCCTTTATAACTTTCGAAACTAACGAAAGCTGAAAAACGCATGTAGGCGGTGCTATCGTCATGCGATGATTTATAGGTGCTTTATATTTACCACGATGTTTTAGACGACCGTCTTTTTAAACTGCGAAGTTTTTGAATTGCTTTATTTTCGACGACGATATTTTGTACGGCGATGTTTTAGAACTGCGAAGTTTTCTTTTTGCTTTCTTTTTGCCCACGATGTTCTGAACCACGACGTTTTTGCCTTGAGTTGTTTTCTCCGCGACGTTCTCGTGCGCAATGCTTTCGGATGTAACCCAATTCGAATGATTGCAATTATGAAACTAGGAGGTTAAAAACCTTGTAGATCTCATTTATGTTTCCAATCATTATTCACCTCTGTTACCTTATTTCTCTTCGGTTTTGTTTATTCTCCTTTTTCCTGATTTTGAATAAAACCCAAAAGCTGATAGTTGGTATTTAGTCAAGAAATTAGCCGAGGATATGCCTAGATTTTTACAAAATTGTATGAGTTCTGGTCACTTTGTACAGTAATAGATTTAGATATTAATAAGAATGTAATTTTCTTATTTTTCTTAAATGGGCAACAAAAGTTGTTTCTCAATATCTCGAAATTCAGTTACCACATTATAACAGAACTTCATATTTTACCCATTTCGATCTTATTCCTTTATTTAGCAAGAATCGATGCCTAATGAAATCTTTCTAATTTAGTATGGGAAGACAATTTTGCTTCTTGAAATTACATATTTATGAGATGATACCAGTGAAATCTTCCGTAGTCTTCCTTTCAGGATCAAAATTCCTTAAAACAGTTCAGTGTATTACATACAATTATTCTAGACTAACTGTAAGAGCATGATAAAGGTGTGCTCGACTGAACGATTCTAGACTGTTAACGAGTTCTCCTAATGAATTGCCAGAACTTGACAAAGCGAGGAACTGAGGCACATTCTGCAAATAAACGGAAAGTTTATTCAAGAGTAACATGGCTTCTTAAATTGATTATTAGCTTTTGACATTCTCTAATTTGCATATAGGGAGATTTATCTATAATTTTATGGCTTGCAGGTTATCTAAATGTGAATATTTTAAGTGTCTCTAAAAGAAATCTTGGTATATATTGATCTTATGGAAGTATTCAATGTCTTCCGTCTTCTAGAATTATTCATTCAATGCTTATTTCAAAAATATGTTATTAAGAGATATATTTTTGTTTAATAATAAATTTCCTTTTTCCCTTTCCAGTTATATCTAATGTATAAATATCGAAAATCGTAAATACTTATTGTAAAAGTATGACAGTTAATGTCGTCAATAAATTAGTATTATTAATTTTAGTTTCTAATACTAAAAAAAAAGGTTTTGTACCCCAATGGTTTTATAAATTTCTTTTAAAATTATATAAATGTCATACACGGTATAGTTAAGAGTTGCAGAAATTAAAACGCTGTTGTGCTTATTTCTTGGAAAATGATACATTATGCTAATTCCTAATTGTAATATTTTATGCTGTTTATGATATTAGGTATAAAATTATAACACCAAAAGTAACCTGGAAATTTAGAAAATTTCCTGTAACTTGTTAATGCTTCAAGTTATAGATCTCCAGAATTTAGAGATAACGAACTCTAATTAGAAGAGAACATTTCTTAAAATCTGTGCGCATGTGTTTGTTTGTTTGTTTGTTTGTAGCATCATCTTACCTGGGACGGTGAGGATTTGAGTTTTGAGAGGGTACCACCCAAATTTCAAAAATTCATGGGAAGCCATTTCGACCATTCTTCGTGTTCATTTTTCATCTTCATCATTCTTCATCTTATTAATCAGTCGAGACATTAATTAACCAGTCTGAAAACCCTAATCTTCGCCCTCATTTTTCCGAGTGGCAACAGTCCCCCATGCTGGAGATAATATGTTTTATCTCGAAAAGTGTTGCCACTGCTTTCTTTCAAATAGTACAGTTTGTTGTTAAAAAATTTATAAGTTTTACAAATTATGAAATAAAAATAGCATTGCCAAACATTAAATATATTATTATTGTATAAGGTTATGTTCTGACTTTGAAGAAAGCACGGGATTTCATGTGACGTCGCTGACTGTATGTTGAAAATGTTTCGTTAATGTCAGCAGTTAAAATAAATAGCTGCTGTTAAAACTTTTTTTTTGTTTCAGATTAAAATAACTGATACAGTATTTTATTGCCGTGTTAATTCATTTATTGATATGGAGGAAAAGTTCTTATATTACATTAAATTTAAATCATGGCGTCATACGTATATGTATTAACCTGATGTGTTAAATGTTTTTATTTCCTGTTTGGCAACAACAAAATTATTTAAGAATCGGTTGTTGCTTCTAAAGAATGAACTGATATCATTCACGCTGAAGTGCTTTTGCACTTTTCATGTGTACACAGAGTTTATAAATTTTGCGTTTGTGGTAGCTAGCAATGTATACAGTACAATAAATTAATAGTTGATTTTATTTTCAGTTTCTCAGTTCGTAGAACTTATAAATATTCCTTTGGCTCATCTGGCGGGCTTGCACGCTAGTAATGGTATATTTTTATACATGTTCGAATTACCATAATTTAAAAAATCCTTAACTTAATTTTGAATATTAATCTAAATAATGTGTTTTAGTTATGAAGATGCTTTTCATAATCATTATTTATTAATTATTATTACTTCCAGTTCACTCTGAATCCTGCGAACTTATTAATTTATTGCATTGTAAGGTTTAGAATAAGTTTATTAACAGTTATTTTAAGTTATGATTCTTTCCTATTTATTATAATTTCAGCTTACAATTTCTGCGAGAATGTAATTTCAGAAACGAATTTAATGCAAATAAGTATGAGATCTATTTAAGTTGATATTTCGCCGACGTCGAGCGAGAGAGTCTGATTTTTCTGACTAGCGTGCGTTTGCCATTTGGCTACATTCTCTCTGAGCTACTAAGCTCGGCCATACTTTAGGCCTTTGCTTGGCTTCGCCGATGCAAGGGCCAACTACTTAGCTACTACAATTCTTGCTTGGCTTCGCCGATTTAATTAATATTTAGGGGCCAACTACTTAGAATTCTGATAGCTTGGACTAGATCTTTCGGATAGCCTTAGTTAAGCTTAGTTTAGTTTAAATTCATTATTATTTAAGTTCAAGCCCAAGTGGAGGCTTCCTGTATACCCCGAGTTAGAATTTGATTATAATTATTCTGAGAAATAAAGGTTGGTTAACCCTTCTTAAGTCTTACATGCTTGTTCACACGCTTAAGCGATTATTCGTTTGTTAGTGTTAGTGGGTTTCTAAGATAGAACATTGGAATTAAATAAGTAAAACCCCACAGTATGATTGTCAAAAATCAAAGAGACTTACAACTGCATTTGGAAAACCACTCGTTCCGGCTTTCATCAGCAACTTGACATATACAAAATTGATGGATATTACAAATGACACTTCATGAACAATATCTTTTCATCTCAAATGATCAATCATTTTTTTGGTCCTTCACATAAATTATCTGATATATACAAATTCAAGAGCTTATTCGATGAATAAATAAGACTGATCATGGTAGAACAGTCTTCTTAATCGTCGAGCAGGAAAGGATATAGAACTTGATCTTCAATACATCAATTATCTGTCCTGGAATTTTGTTTCTTTCATCATGTTTTTGGATAGAGCAGCTGTATTTGCAATGCAGGGAGAAGGGTCAAGTGGCGCATTAGCAGATGAGAGGGGCATCGAGGCTGTCCGCCATGTCAACACTCGATGCTTCGTAAGGTGGCTCTTTTAGAGGACCTTCAGAAGCGTTCCCACGAAGATTCAATGAAAACTTGCCTGGGTCTTCGCTGGGGAAAAGCGAACTCGTCTTAGCTCTAATATACGGCAAATACAAATCACAAGAAAAAAATGCAAAAGTAATGCATAATACAAACTCGCACATTAATTATAATAGCAAGCAATACATAAAAGTAATAACATAAAAATAATAATCTCATTACAGTGTTGCATCTGAATAAACTAAAACTTTTATATTTTTGGAAGATTTCATTTTTAACTTAAGAAGCGTAACTTGCTAATTAGGTAAAATAAGAATAGTAAAAAATTTCACTTAATAAACGGAAACAGTAAATGATTTATATTTTTACAGGGGGTACAGTTAAAGCGCTTTCTGATATCTTAATTTTCGTTCTAAAAGGGCAACGTTCGCACGGTACACATTTACATATTTGGCATAAAAATCCAGACGGCAGCATAAAAATCCAGACTGCATTGTCCATTGGGGAGCAAAAAAGAAAAAGGCACAGTTCTGTATCTCACGTTCTACTGGGCCGATTGAAAAAATTCAAATTGTGTTTTTTATGCCTCGAAAGCGCGATTTAGGATATGTATTAGATTTATATATAGCATTGTTTTAATATAGTATGTTAACAGAAAATCGGACTTTTTCTGAAATGACATGCCAATTTTTTTCCGTACTTCGATTCTACGACTCAAATTATGCCTAAATATTAAATTTTGTTAAATTTGGTACGAAATTTGCGGAGAAATTAAAAAGAATTATCTTGGAGCAATTTTTTTTAGTTTGCGCCAAGAATAATTCACTTGGCAAACTTCTTAATTTACAGCAACTTATTTTCCTTCTCATTTTTTCGTTGTAGACGAGAGGAAAAAAGTCAAAATTCATTAAAAAAAATTAACATAGTGAGTAAACAACATATGACGTTATTATCGCTTATAAAGAATATGCCAAATTTCAAAACGCGCCAGTACGTAAATTCAAGTATATCTTAGAAATTTTGAATAAAAAACTAATTTTTTGCAGGTGTGCCTAGAAATACATCTACTTTACGATGATGTTAAAAATTCTATACGTTATAATTAAAATTTTTTTTTGGAAATTTTATAAAAATTATCTAAAATTAGAAATTTAAAAAATAAATCAGAAACATTTGGTGAACTTTATTTGGAGCGAACCTAAATTTCGAAATGTGAAAGGAGGAATCAAATAAGTTTAAAAAAAACGAGATTAACAAATATATACCAAATTCAAATAACATTGAGGAACTGAAATTTTGAGAACTAATTTTTTAAAAACAACTCAAGCGATTTCTACAAAATTTTTCAGTTTGACATAATTTGAGACGTAGAATCGAAATTTGGAAAAAAATTGGGATGTCATTTCAAAAAAAGACCAATTTTGTGTCAAAATACCTATCTTAGAACAATGCGATATATAAATCTAATACATATCCTAAGTCGCGCTTTCGAGAGATGGAAAACGCAGTTTGAATTTCGTCAATCGGCCCTGTAGAAAGGGAGCAATAGAACTGTCCCCTTTTTCCCTCGCAGGGTAAGTCTGTTTTTTATACATTTTAATAATAATAATAATAGTAATCTTTCAATAATAATAGTAATCCTTCAGTATTACACTAGCGTCTCAAGACCGGGTTATTACAGTCCAGGTCTGTATAGTCGAATAGGATGTGTGATCATAACTACATTTCCTATTCAATATATCATAGTTATGATATCATTATCCGAATCAAAACAAAGCATTTTGGTCACCCCATCTTGCACGAACGCATCCTCAGTAATATCACAAAACACTAAAAAGTGATTTATTCCATTGCAACTCGAAGAACTTGGACCACTAAGAAAATCACAAGTACCATCGCATATATATAACGGGCTAACACAGTACCACAATGCAGTTGGTGAAATACCTCCCAGGCAGTCATTCTATTGAAGCGATTAAAAGTATGTATTGCTGAAATTTGAATACACATCCCCTCTTATTTGTAAATCCTCAATATTTAGCCATTGATGCTCTCAGCTTCAAGGCTGTTCTAAGGAAGAACAGCACACAGAAGGGTGAAACCGCACAAAGATCCCACGAGAGAAGTTATCTCTTCACTTAAGTAGGTTATTGTGAACGCTGCAAGATTCTTCTTAGCATAGGGGAAGGAAATTCATGCCAACTGCAGTTCCTATACGTGCATTTCCGATTTTTGAGAGAAACATATTTTGAATTCTACTGATGCAAAATAGTTGAGTAACGGAGAAATAGATTCATACCGCTTCGCCTTTCACCAGGATGGAGCACTAGTGTACCTGTCATAAACAATGTGAGATCCATTAAATACCATTTTATATTTAACAGAAACACTATGTTTTATGCTATCCCGTAATTTCGACACTATCTACATATTAATTTCAAAGAATTTAATGAATTAAAAATTTAGAATTTACATATGTTGTTTTCCGTGTTTTGTTAATAATTCAAATTGGGTACACAGTGGTTTATTTTAGCTTTTGTGTATTACTTGCGATAGCATGAATGCAATGCCACCTCAACAGATAATACTCCTCTGCCATAGTTAACTAAACCACTCATCAGCAATTTTTCTGTTTTTTAGTGGAAAAGCCACTTATTTGTAAGTCTTTTTTTAAGGCTTATTTATGTTAATTAGCCAGTTATTGTATGTTCCGAATCTGTAATATCACTTCCCTCTTCCTGTTTTCCTGCCACAGTGCAAATTAGCTTACGTGTATTTAACTGAGGGTTTATGATTGATTTAGTCAGAACGTGCTGTGCCTGCTGAAGGCCACGTCATTAATTGTATTCTAAGATAAGGTTTCCTGTCTACAGAGTTGTTTTATTCGCGCCGCTACTGTTGTTGTAGTCTTAACAGCCAACTTGGGCATATAATATCTCTGCGTAGACTTTCGCTAATAGTTAGTTAGATTTAGTTTCAATTTAAAATTCTACTTTTGAGTAGACGCGTCTGCAGTAGAAGTCTTGACTTAGTATAGGTTTCCAAAAGATGTGAGACCGTATATCTGGACTTTCAGTAATGTTTTATTTGAAGTCTTCAGGCCTGTTATCAGCAAAGCAAAGGACAAATATTCTTCTACCTGCAGGTGAGAGTTCTCGTTTATCAGGGAATTTCTTACATTAATTTTTGCCGTTGCTACTTTAAGGTTCCTTTTGGTTTAATAGCTGCAAATTAATATTTAATTTAAAATAAAATAATATATATTTATATTTACCGAATTAACAAGTACTTAAACGACTAAATTAGTAATTTATAAATATATTATTCGGAGCATTATTCACATGAAACATTAATCCTTATTCATTATTTAATATTTTATTTTATTTTATTTAGAAAAATATGTTTTTAACTACACATAAATATATACAGAAATTAATTAATTGCTTTAGTTAGGTTAAATTGTAAGTGTTTTACTTTAATAATGTCACGATATTGAATGCGTTAAGGGAATATGCTACAGACATCAGCACATTTATGAAATATTTCATATTCTTATTTACTTTTGTAATAAATTTATTTAGTTTTTAGATATATTTTATAATAGATATTACATTATATTTAGTTATTTAAATAGCGGAATTTTAAAGACTAAATTAAGTATAATAATTCTTTTTACACCAGCCAGGAAGAAAGGAAAAGGATTATTTCCATACAGTTTGAAAAAAGCAATAATTGGAAATAATTTTCCTTTTTCAGATTCTTCTAGAAATAATGGAAAGCGGGTAATTTTTATTATGTACCTGACACTCATTTTGGCAGGTTTTTACAATTGCAAACAATTTCTAACTATAACAATAGTTTATAGATACACAAACATGCACATAATGATAATCTAGAGTAAAAAGACAAAACAATATGTCCACCTACTCAATAACGCGCTGTACGAAACTTGACCTGCAAAACAGCTGCAATTTACTTTGGAAGGCATGCCACATGTTCTTGCGACAGGTTGTACCAAATCTCTAAACATCGGTTACGCAAAGTCAAGATATTCTGATATTGTAGATTTAGGCGTCTGAGCTGGCACTCCATGACATACCAAATGTGCTGTATCGGATTAAGATCCGGCGAGCTAGGTGGCTAGGATATTAACCAAAATTCATCTTTATGCTCCTCGAACCACTCCAACATAATCCGAGCCTTGTGATATGGGCGTTGTCCTACTGAAAGATTCCATTTTCAGTTGGAAAGACAGACGCCATGTAAGGCTGCAACTAATTGCAATTATGTTCAGATAACACTCAGATTTCACGGTCTGTTTTACTACAATTAAGCGTCCCAGAATGAAAGCGTCTCGCAAAGCATAATACAGCTACCACCAGCCTGTGTATGACCTGCTGTACTAGAAGGGGAGCAAATGTTGGCCTGGAAGGCAGCACACCCTGACACACTATCGACGGGATGAATGAGAAATCGTGATTTATCCGACCAGGGAACTGTTTTCCGCTTATTCATGGTCCAATTTCGGTGTACCCAGTCCCACTGTAGGCGTAGCTGACAATGATAGTTGGTCACAGACGCACAGGAGTGAGACGTCTGCTGCGCAGTCTTATATCCAACAGTGTCCTCTGAATTGCTTGCTGCAAAACACTTGCACTTGGACCTGCATTGTATTGGGCTGCCAGCTGAGCCACTGTCTGGGGCCGATTTGCTGTACCAAGTGGGACAGTCTTCGACGTTCTTTTTCTTTGATGACGCGTGGACGTCCAACGCCTTAGCGTCTACCGCTGGTTTTAGCGTCATTTATCCACTTTGCATAAATACTAACTACGGTAGTTCCTGAACACCTACCAGTCGCGCAGTTTCAGAGATACTCCTTCCGATTCTTCGAGCCATTGAAATCTGCCCTCTATCAAATTCGCTTAGATTAGCAGCCTTTCCCTTCTCTGTCAAAGTAAGAGCAATAACAATTCCTTACCTTCTCCAGCAGCAGTTAAATATCATTCCCACTTAATCACATGCCCTCCATGTAATCTAGACGAGTCGTTGAAAAATATAGTTACAATCATAATGTTTTGGCTCGTCAGTGTAGATGGCACTATCATTGGGTCTTTTTCTGCGTTTGACTTCTCTTTCACAAACGCCAAAAAGCGTGATGCGCAAACAAAAAGTACCGGAAACTTTCTTTTTTTATAAAGCTGAAAATAATTGCTATTATTTCTTTTTGTATTGTCAGAGACCTTTCATTACGTAATGTAAACTATCTTTGTAAATTCTGTTTTATGATGAAAAATATCTAAATTGTCTGTTTAAGCTTAAAATTTGATGCGAACTTTACGAAAGAGATGCAACTTTGTTATGTTATTGAAAACCTGCAATTTAGCATTCTTAGTAATTTCGTTAAGCGACGGGAAAGTTAAACGTATTAAATGAAGGAAAGATGTTACAGTTATTTTTTAAGCTTTTTCTGGTTTCTACTACTCTATTCGTTTCAGTCCTATCAAAACTGTTAACTTTAATATGTAACTCTTCGAACTGGGGAATCACTCAAGAAGCATGGTTGTGTGTTTAGTGCTTAATAAGTATTAATTTCGATATCAGGAAATTTACCACATCGAAGGTTACGCAAAGCGCTTTTATTGATTTAGATAAAAAAATGGGAATGAAGAATTAGCCCAATTTGTCATGTGTTCATTTTTCTAAGGTTTAGTTACGATTTTATACGTATAATTATTTGAAAATTTTCTTCTGCTACCTTATTACTTGAATGCTCCTTAATATTCTAGACCCTTATTAGTTGAACGTTTCTTAATATTCATAATTATTATCCGTTATTACCTGAGACAAGATACTCACAGTTTTTGTTGCTTTAAATCAGAGCAAGATCTTCCAATTTTGCGAGTAAATCGTTGGTAGGTCTTGTTGAGGCGACAATGACATATAACCGCCACCAATGCCACCAGCGCGGCTGCCAAACTCAGCATTGTCCCCACCAGGTAAAGGTTGTGCCAGCGGTCCAATGATTCTTTTCTGTGGGATGAAGATTCTTCTTCCTCTGGTTCTCCTGGATCCTCCAAAGTTCTGGGTAAGGGTTGAGAGGCCACAAGAGCTTCTAGGAAGTAAATATAATTTCATTCAATGTTTTTAGATCATTGGAACTTAATGAGTTTAAAATTATTGTAACTTAAGGAATACAGGTATTTTGAAAATGTAAAGACGAATCAGTTTGGTAGGATAATTTTCTTTTCAACAATGAACTAAAATTTGATTATTGGAACTCTCTTCATCGGCAGATATGAAATAAATAACTCGAAGAACTGTTGTTGCCAAAGAGCTGTTCTACAAGTTGACGAAGATGGTGTCCGAAGATAACATTGCAAGGAGAAAACTCCGTGTTAAAGAAAAATTACATTACCACTGTAAACATGGTAATGTAAAATAATTGCTGACAAAATTTAGCAGTTTGAATGCATCGTTATGTAAAATATCGTAGTAAAAAGTAAGACAATTGCAAAACATCAAATGACAAAAACAACTGCAAAAATGTGCATTTATGGCGGGTTAAACACTCAGAATTTAATGAAACATGTATGTTTTAGAATTGCAGTATTATTTCAAATGCAGCGAACATTCCCTAAGACAATCATTCATGATTTGAGACAATTTTGTTCTCCCATGGAGGTTTTGTTTTTAAGGAGAAGAGGTTTAGTAAATATGATAATTTATATTTCAAAAATACTTTTAACTTTCAGAGGTGGTCTTCTTGGGGAGACGGTCACTATGAAAGGTTCACTTCATACACTTCATATTAATTGCAGAGGAAATATAAAATGCTGATTTTTCCTACGATTTTACATGTTGTTTAATGTGGTGATAAAAATTACTCATCATTGTCTTTTGTTTAATGTGCAGATCCCCGCTTATTTTTGTTGTACATCAGGAGATTTAATTCATTATTTACAAATTTTTAAGTAACTAAATGACAGACTTCTGAATAGTCACAGAAGAATTTACTGTCCTGTTAATCATAAAACTTTTGTCGCTGATATCTTAAAATATTTTGATAGTTTATTATTTTAAGACAGTATTTAAACGGAGTACATAACACAACTTCTAAAACTCGTAGGAAACGAAACTGTATTTTATATCTTCTCTTCAATTAAAATGCAGTGGACCGTCACATAGCAACATCGTTTCCTATATGATATCGTCTGAAAGTAGTAAGAATTTCTAACGAAATAAGTTAGAACCTTTGTTAAATATCATTAGCTTAAAATGACCACCTTTAGCGGAAACCAGGATCATATAAAATCAAAGTGATCATCTTATAGTTTAAACGTCTTAATACTCATAAATGCATACATTGAGATGTTTTCATCATTTAATATTTTGCAGCTGCTGTATCTTTTACCACAGTTCTTTATTCAATGATATTTTTAAATTCGAAATTTTCCACTTTATTTCGATGGCGATGTTAAGAAGTGCAGTGTTTTAGAACTAGGAAGTTTTATCCTTGCCTTTTTTCTTCCACGATGTTTTGTACGTCTATGTTTCTTCCTGACGTTTTTTTTCCTCAGATGTACACGACCGCGATGTTTTTCCTTTGTTATTTTCCCCCACAGTCGACGAAGATTAAAATCAAACAGAAAGTATTTCTTTTTGGAAATTAGCAAACAAAAATAACTGTGATTCTTTGGAAATGGTAGTAAAATATTCTTTTACTTGATGGCGGGAAAAAATTTCCACTTGGATCCTGAAAATTTCGTTTTGGTGATAACGTTCTTTCGGAAACATCAAAGAAAAACGTATACTTTGATTTTTAATACTGCACAGAGTTGTCTATCTTTTGGATTGCTGAAAAAACTGTAAATTTTGTTTCATGTATTTATTTTTTGGCATTTTATTCAAGTAGTTCAATCAGTAATTAGCAATATGGGGTTAAACCTTCCAGCCTAGGTACAATTAGAAATTAATATGAATTATTATAAAATACACTTCTGTACAAAATTAAGAGAATTTGCAAATTATACCTACCAAATTATACTATTATTTACGAAACGTGTTGAATCAAAGTTCGCTGAAGAATTATGCAAATATTTAGAGTCGAATACATAACAGTACACACACGAGTTTACGGAGCTGGGATTGTGGGGAGATCTAAGCGCACGAGTAGTTTTCAGGGATTTATGCGTTCGCATTCCTTGAAGATTCCCACTTCACTCAAGAGTTGAGGGAATTTTATAAGGTATCAAGTAAAATAAGTAGCCGCGAACTTTAGGAAGACATAATGAGATGCAGAATTCTTGGTGTATTGGAGGCAAACCAATCACAGGCGCGCGTGCTACAGAGCTCCGTCTAACACTCAGTGTCGTCTGAGATTTGTGCAAACAGTTCCAGAACATTATATCCAAGACCAGATGTCCTGGACAAGGTCGATAAAGAGCCACATCGCCGAATGAGGATCGTTATTTGTCACCTTCAGCGTGGCGACACGGAACTGACATAAGCTGTATGCTGCACTGAAACGCGAGTTTCACGGTCTGCAATTGCACGAAATCTTCACGAAAGAGAAGTGTAAGCCAGAAGACCCAATGTTTGAATCCCCTTAACTGCAGCACACAATAGAGAGCATTTAGCATAATGTAGTCAACTTGCATTTTGGACCATATTTCAGTGGAACACTACGCATTTTACAGATGACTAGAGTTCAGCCTGAGCATATTCTTGACGGACCTGTATCTGGAGAGAGTTTGGAACTCGATACTCTTCCTCCGTCATAAGGAAAACAATCATCATGATGGTGAAGGTGTAATGGCTTGGGCAACACTGTGTTGAACGTCCACACACAACTTCCTGTGTTTAGCAAAGGCTAACTGACTACCATGAAGTGTAGAAAAGAGATCGTAGAGACTTATGTTTGAATGTTCAGGGACACAGTTAGTCTTGGGTTCCCCTTAATGAACAGCAGCGCTCGTCCACATTGGGCTCAACAGGTCCACCTGAAAAACGATCATATCCGATGATAGTATTAGCCAGGCATATCTTCTAATCTTAACCCAAAGAATATATCTGGGACACTCTTGGGAGGGCAACTGGATTTCGCAGTCCCTTTCGAAGAATCATCTCGGAGTTGAAAATTGCCTTGATGCAGCAGTGAGACTGACTGCCACAGGAACTCTTCAACTGCCTTTCGTCCTCTACGCCATCATGCTGCATGACTTGTGTGGCTGTGAGAAGGGGCCATACTATATGTTAGACTCATTTTCATTTCGATATCACGATGTTAATTTCGGATATCTCTGCACTTTGAGCTTTACTGATAATAATGGGTACATAAAATGACTTTTGAATGGTGCACTGCACAGAACAAAATGGAACAGTTTCTTATCTCCCGTTCTAGTGGACCGATTGACGAAACTCACGTTTTTTATGTCTCGAAAGCTCGACTTAGAATATGTATTAGGTTTATATAAAACATTGTTCTGATACAGGTATTTTGACACAAAATCGGACTTTTTCTGATATGGCATGATAATTGTATTTCATATTTCCATTTTACGACTCAAATTAAGCCAAACTGCCAAGTTTTGTAAAAATTGCACGAGTAGTTTTTAAAACATTAGCTCTGAAAAGTTTACCTCTTTAATGTCAATTAAATTTGATATATGTTTATTAGTATCTCTTTTTTAGTAAGCCTATTTGATTCCTCCTTTCATATTTCGATACTTAGGTTTATTTCAAAAACACTCAGCCTATTTTTGTGATTTATTTTTAAAATTTATATTTTCAAATAATTTTTATAAATTTTTCGAAAAACATTTTGAATTATAACTTACAAAATTTTTTCCATCATCTTACAGTAGATGAATTTCTAGGCACAGCTACAAAAAATTAGTTTTTTTTATTCAAAATGTTCTAAGATATACGTGAATTTACATTTTCGCGCGTTTTGAAATTTGGCGTATTTATTATAAGCGATAATAACGAAAATGTGGTTTTTGCACTTTGTTAAAATTATTTGAAATTATAAACGATGACTTTTTTACGCTCGTGTACATAACATAACATAACATAACACCAGAGAGAGAGTCCTTGCCCTGGATGACTCGAGGTCTTCCTTTCAATGGTTTATAATACTCAATCTCTAGAGACCACCCAAGGGTGCGCACCCCCCCCGTTCGATGCAGAGGGATTTAGAATCCCAGATTGTTCGTTGATGGAGAAAACGACGGGAGACCTCACGGAGAGATCCACAGGGCCGCAACTCAAACATCAACTGAAAAAGCACAAGTATTATAATTTAGTCAGACATCGTCGTCCCTCTGCACCAACCCAGTAGAGTCCAGCCCACCTCGGAAGGCCTTCGAAATCTGATCATGTAGCGTCCCCACAACCAAAGTTATAGACACGACAGTACTAGTACGGTCCCTGCCAACCCTAAACCAGCCTGAGAATAAACTCGGGCTCTAGTCCTGTGAAGACAATTTATTTACCCCCGTGGTTGAGACTGCCTAAGTGCAGGTCCTAGTCAGTACTTCCCAGGATTTTTCCTGAGTCAACCCCCGGGGGGGAACGCTCGTGGACAATGAAGATAAAGGATAGGAAAATAGGTTGCTATAAATTAAGAAGTTCGATAAGTTAATTATTCTTGGCGCAAACTGAAAAATTTTGCCAAGATAAATTTTTAAATATTTTCATACATTTCCCACTAAAAATCACAAAATTTAATATCTAGGCATAATTTTATTTGCAGAATCGAAATATGGAAGAAAAAAATTGTATGTTATTTTAGGAAAAGTCTGATTTTGTAACAAAACACCTATGTTAGAAGAAAGCTATATATAAATCTAATATATATGCTAAGTCGCGCTTTCGAGATATTGAAAACTCAATTTGAATTTCCTCAATTGACCCAGTAGAATGGAAGATCTATAACTATCTCTTTTTTTTAGCAGTTTACATTTTTCTCTCTATTACGAATGAATACTCATACCAAAATTTCATTAAAATCTTTCCAAAAGTGTTTTCAGAAATTTGACATAATTCCCAAATTCTCTTAATTTTGCACACTTGTGTACTTCTTAACTATGTATTAGCAATAATGAAAACAGAAATTTATCAAAATGTATTGTGTGGTTAAAAATTTCTCTTCCACTAAATGAATAAACAATCAATGAAATTTACAGTGAAGTTCTACTCAAAAGTGCTTTAATTTTTAATTTATTTGTTGATGAAATCATTTCTTGTTCATTACTAACATATCCTATGAATTCACTCCAAATAATTTGAAAATAAGAGAAAACGATTAGTGGATTATTTTCAGAACTAGACAGATAAGTCAGTTTAAATAATTTTTTAGTTTATAATAACTTTTTTAAGCAAATGGACATGAGAATTTCGTGAACTTCATCGAACGTGCTGCCAAACCACATTTTACTTTATTCAAAAGTTAAAAATCAACTAATTTTTGCATTAAGTGAAAGAATTATTAATAAAAATATTTCAAGGACAAGACCAAACGTTTTTCGTATTTAGATGTTAGTTATATTTGGTAGAGTTCACTTTCTCAATTCTGATTATATTTCCTTTGCCATAACATCATTGATAACTTAAATCGTTTTATACATTCAATTTAGTTTCAAAGAAATAAATTCAAATTTAATAGACAGTTCTTCGATAACCTGACGTAAAACAAAAACTTTAACCAGAGCGTTGCCATTCTACTCATTTTCTTCTCAAATGTTTATAGTTTGCGAAAATTTAGAATGAAGAATTAATCTGTTAACTGAGAGTTTATTTTAGGTTAATTATTTAATGATAAAGTTTACTCTTTAATAACTAAAGAGTGCACTCTAAATAATTACAGCTATTTAAATTCTTAACTTTTTAGAATTTCATTATTAGACTAAGAATTGCCAATAACATTAATGGAATATTGTTGTAGCTATAGACGTCATAAACTTTGTATTTAACTTGTATTCCATCATTAATTTCTATTTTTCACATGTTTAAATTCTCTCATGTTTTGAATCTATAATTTAGTTATAATCCAATAATTAAGTTGTAATCGCAACGCATTTCTGTCATCTTGTTTGAAACTATGTCTAGGTAGCATAAAAGTTGTAATTGTTTACCTTAGAAGTAAACAATAAGAAGAAAGGAAAATATACAAAGAATTTGCGACTCCGACAATTGGTTTAGAAAAGGACTTAATTGCATGGTCCACATAAAATTATAAGTTATTTACTTTCCCATAGTGAAACATCATGTGTTAGTTTTTTTTCTCTGTTGTTTTTACGGTGGTATAGAAAAGGCAGATTAAGAAGTAAATTACAAAATAAGTAGCACAAATTTTTAAATATTTCATAAAATCAAATACCTCTTAAATTAAAAATAATTTGAGTCAAATTCATGGCCTATTTATTAAAATCATGCCACTTGAATTTACTTCGTAGGAAATTAAAAATGTGAGAGAATATGTCCTATCTTTCAGAAACTTAAATTATTTCACACCGAACTTCCTCAGTAATCTATTCTAACAGGTAAAGGTTTTGCTAGGCTGAAATTCAAATAAATAAATTACAACTTAAATTAAGATATTTATTTAGAATTAGAATTAAAAAAAACTGAATGAAGTATAATGTAATTTTATGTGTGTTTTCTTCCAGCAAAATAGTATTTAATATCAGAAATTATTCAGATAGGACAGACATGATTTTCAAAACATGTATATTTATTTTTCAATATACGTGAATACTTTGCTTTAGAAAAATAAGCGAATTCGTTTCCTCGACACATTTAAATATTAGAACAAAGCCATCCAGTATCCACATTAATCTAATCATCAGCACATGCCATATCTAACTGCCCAATATATAAACTAAAGAAATATATAAAGTATCAGCTATTACAGTTATCAAATTGCGATATTTTGGAATGATTGTTGTTTAAATATGTTAAGAAATTAGATCAATACAAACAAAGTTACATGTAAATGAAAGGATGTAGTACTGTCTCGAATATGCGACAAACGTTTTTTCTTTTTGTTCGTTAAAGTTTTAATTTAAAAAATCAGATGTATACACCACATTACTTCTTTGTACGGAATATGAATTTGTAAGCACTTTTTCCTGCCTTCCATTTGAACGTATTTCCTCGAATTTCATAAGAGATATATTTCTCATTCATTTATTCAGTTCTCACTTCGCGGCATGGCAAAAATACATAAAAGCTCAAGATATCTGTATTAAAAATTGAAAGACATAGAAAAACATAAAACACCAGAAACAGTTAAAACAATTAAAAAAAATTTTACAACTAAAATTACAGTTTCTATGCAAAAACAAGCAATTTTACTAGCTGGCAAAAAGGCAATGTTTCGGTGCACAAAACTGAAAGTTTACTTTTGGTCTCATTTGGCGAAAGGAAACTGACGTAATTTGTTGTGGACCCAATGCTGTGCCAATATATGGGATAATTTAATAACTTAAATGATAATTCCAGAATGGATTAAGCACAAATTAATTCGCAATAATAAAAGAAGACGTTACTTTGTAGTTGCGACGCTTAGTTTCTCTAGATTGGCAACAAATCCACTATTCTGCTAAGCTTCAAATGTAAACAAATATGGCTGCTGTGACAAACAAATTAGGCTTAGCTGCACTTAAACAACTTTAAAAATTATTGATAATTCTACAACTATAACATGTAGGTTGACTATAGGCATGAAACTTTTACCGGAATATGAGAACAACCTAATTCAATCATTTTTAAAGAAAAAAAAATGCCCAATTTGCAAACATATAAGAATCAAGAAACTGAGCTCACTGATCCGAGTAAGAGAATGTATATATAGTTATACGTTTGGTATGGCCGATTTCAAGCAAAGTAGGAAGTGCACATTTACATGTTATAGCAGTCCTGTATGCAAAATTCCCCGCTTGCATGCAGATTTAATAAAAGCATAAAAACCTTAACCAAAGATAAGAACAACATAATTCAATCCTTTTGAAAGCAAAAAATGCTGAATTTGCCAACATGTAAGACTCAAAAAACTGAGCTCACTGAGCCGAGTAACACACTGGATATATATGTACTTATATTTACATACTTTTGGTGCAACCGATTGCAACCAAAATAGGAGGTGCACATTTATATGTTACAGCTGTCCTATATACAAAAGTTCAACGTTCTGAGGCTACTCATTTTTCAGTTATGCGGGATAAATACATAAATGCATACATACATACGTACGCACATACGCCAAAAAAAAATCTCTTCAGAATCTCTTTTAAATCAGTTTTATAATGTTTTTTTGGGGAACGTGTCCTTTATGCTGTCCTTAAGTACAGATGCAACGTTAAATTACATTCGATAGCGATGAAATTGGGTATTCTCGCTGAAATATAATAACCGAAATTTTTCACGATTGTAATACTTCCTATTTACTTCGTGCAAGGAAGTAAAAATATATCAGTCTTATATATAACGTCTAAACATTTGAAAAATATGTTGTCATAATTTACACTTCTCCCATAGGTTTTAAGCTCTAAGAAATCATACTTAAGTAGTTCCATTCTACAGAACGCCATTCAGATGTTTGAAATTCATATATAACGCAGTTTTGTATATAATCACATAAAACATTTATGTATTCCTCTCATGTGTGAAATAGTTTTATATTCGTCCGCTACTGTAAATCGCTTATTTAATAAATTGTGAATTAACATGAACTTTCTGACAACCCGTTGGCAAACTCACGTTTTGAAATGTTATCCCAAGCATGGGTCTTGTAAAGCACCCGTGCTATCAGAAATCAACTGCAGAATCTTTGATGCGAATACCAAAACATTAATTTGCATGCATCGTGAATTTTAGAACAGCAATCAACAAGCCTTATGCAAATAAGGGTATTTGCTTTCCAAAGTTTCTCTCCTGCACTCTTATCCGCCCAATGTATAATAATTACTCCCCAATTTTACTAAAGCTGGTGCCAAGCAGCAGATTCCCACTTCAGGTTGGAGAATTACAGATGGGCAAATAAATTTTGCAGTGGTCAGAAAACTTTAGAAAATAAGGATTTCTGACATGCTCATTCCTCAGTCTCTTATAGCCATGTCTGCCTTCAATTTTCGAACGACTCTTGAATACTACAAAACAATTTCTCATCAGAACGTTATTGCTATTAATTCTTTCATATAATAATTCACGGAATTAATCAAGGAAAAATTTTCACATTTGGAATAAAATGAAAGCGTAAATTTTTATATCATGTTCCCCACCTGTGCGTATTTCAGATGATCAGATGTTAATCAATTTTTAATTCCGTATAAGCTACTTTGCTCAACTTTTGTAGACACACTTTTTGTGGAAGACTATACACTGTAGTGAAGCCATGTTTTTAAAATTCGATTTAGACTTCTTTTTAAAATAATACTGAAAGGATTTTGTTGCACATATTGTCATTCAACAATCATCTGAAAATATCAGAATTTTATATATACCCCATTAGGATAAGAAGAAAAAAAATTAGTAATTTTTATATAAAATTTGTAACAGAATTTCTGGTTTTTGAACAAATTTCGAAAACTATTCCATTTTTACACGATCATTTGACTTTTAGTATTTTACATTTTCAAATCTAAGCATGTATTATTTCTAAAGTCTTTCAAATTTATTCAAATTGTGAAACAAATGCTTCATCCTTGTTTAATGCCAGAATTACAGAAGCCGTCTTGAAACCTCTTTTAACAATGGAGTTACGGAAGCTAGAATTGCGAACTTAAATTTTTCGTAGTGTTTTCTTTTCTTTTTAAATGTTATGATATTTCTTTACTTTTTCCTAAATATATACTTAAATGACAAAATAATTTATTTGGCCAAATTTAAGTGATTACTTCTTACTTCCTTGTACGAAGTAAAGGAAGTATTGTAAACACGAAAATTTCCGGGTACCTTATTTCAACGAAAATATTCATTTTTTCCGGTGCTGAATGCGAAACGATGTTTTCGCGTGATATCTGCAGATAAGGACAGAATAATGGACTCTAATTCCCCAAACACATTATAAAGCGGATTTAAAATGGATTCAGAAGAGACTTTTTTCGTTGCATCTATACGTACGTACGTATGTACGGATGTATCTCGTATAACTTAAAAATGAGTAGCCTCAGAACGTTGACATTTTGTATGTAAGATCGCTATAACATGAAAATGTGCACATCGCTTTTTCGTTGCAATCGCCCGACCAAAACTATATATATATAGCTTTATATATACCCACTCTGTGACTCAGCTGAGTCAGCTCAGTTTTTTTTTATATTTTGGTAAATTGTGCATTTTTTTGCTTTAAAAATGATTGAATTATGTTGGTCTTTTCGTCTGGTTGAAGATTTATGCTTTTAGTAAATCTGCATGCAATATTTGTAGAATTATCAACAATTTAAAAGTTGTTTAAGTGCGGCTAAGCCTAATTATTTTTAGTATAGCGGCCATATTTGTTTACATTTGAAACTTAGCAGAATAGTAGATTTGTTACCAATCTAGAGAAACTAAGCTTCGCAACAACAAAGTAGCGTCTTCTTTTATTATTGCGAATTAAATCATGCGTACTGAATTCTCGAATTTATTCAAGGAAATAAGTGTTTAAGATTTATTTCGTTATTTTTAATATACATATTTTTTCATGTATTTTTGCCTTGTCGCGAATTGAAAACTAAATTAATTGAATGAGAAACACTGAATTGTCTGTGAAAAACTATTTCTTTCTTCTTTTTTTGTTTAATTTCTTTTGTACATCGTTCTAGATTTATTATAGTATTTGAACAGAAAACACGGCAGAGATTAGATAATTCCTCAGATGATATAATTTTTGTGCATTCTGAGTTATAAAATGAATGAGATGTAACGCTGTTAAGTGAACCTAGCGCCAGAGTGTCGCTATGGTAAACAAATATAGTGAATTTTAAAAAATGCATTCGTTGTTGTTCTGGTTTATTCGCTATCGACAAAGTAGATTTTATTCAATCCAATAAGTTTAAATGAAATGCAAGTAAAAATACGTATAATTTAATATTCCGTACGAGGAAGTCATGTGGTATACATATCAATTTTTTTTTATTTTATGTACAGTACCCGACGCTTATGAAAACTGCTTCAGCTCGAAATGTTATTAAGCGGCTTAGTTTAATAAACGACGAATTGTTGTAAATTGTGTTATCAGTGTTAAATTTTCATTTAAAATAAAAACTAATTGATTCATTAACTAATCTTGAAAGAATAATTAAAAATCAATCACAAATTGCTCAATAACATTTTCTCAATTATATTCTCAATTTCGTAAAACAGCTGATAGCGTTTTTGATCAGCACCTTTCAGTTTAAGAATTTCGTTAGAATTTGCACTGCTTTTGTAGATTCGATTGATAATGCCATGTGATAGCTTTTTCCTGTATCTCTTTAGCAGTCAGTTTTTGAAATCCTTTTAACACAGTGCTTCATACATAGGCAGTTTCATGTACAATAATATTGTGATTTGACACATAATTTTAAAAAAAACCCTCATAACTTCTCTCACTAATGTCTGAAACTTTAGCTATTCCTGTGAGGTTTCTTCTATGCAAACGCTACATTTTTAAGAAATAGTTTTAACTGATTTTAAGAGATTATCCCTTTGCATTGACTATAATACGTATGGCTTCTATCAGAACTTTAACTTCATAGATGAACTTTATCTTCATAAATGTGTAAGTATTTTCACAAAATTCGATTATATTCATCATTTACTGATTATCTTTTATGCTATTATGTTTGACAGTGGTACTGGGATAATGGCTAGCGACGCTGACTACCGTACCGAATGCCGGGGGTCGAACCACGGAGAAGGCATGGCTATTTGTAAATATTAGTTTCTGTGCGGGGTGGAGACACTCTAAATATGTGACGAGCGGAAAGTCCTCACGAGAGGTTGAAGGTAGGGGAAGAAGGGTGAGAGACCCTCGGACCCGCCCCGAGGCGTGGTCTTCTTCAAAACCGGGAGCCAAACTGAGAAAGTCGTACTGTCACCGGTATGGTGCTCAAGGCTCTTGCCAACGACATTCAGAATCTTGCACTCCTTGCCAAGATGGATTAATGTGGCTTTGTTCCGATCAGACAAGTCATCACAAAAACAACAACGTTTGAAAGCTTTTATAATACACTAAAAGGAAAGGCTAAATATTAGAAGTTTTATTTGTAGAAAGGAACAATAACAAAGAGGTTAGAATTGTTTGTACTGCACAGTTATCTAATCAGCTAAGTCAGTAAAGCTAATTGTTTTATTTCTCAGTTTTTTGCGTTATTTCAAAACAAAATCTTCAAAAATATTTCTAAAAAGTCTCTGAAGAACTTTAACAACTTATTGTTTGAGAATGGAAGAACGTATACCTTTTGTTCTGGTCACACATTCACAAGCAAGATTCAAAGCTTTTGTGACAAGTGACATAAGTAATACAACCTCGACATCTCACAAAATTACCTCTGGTTGGCTTACCTCCATCTGTAGGCAAACGTAATTCATCAAATTATCGAGGTATACTCAAGTTGTTATTATTTGTGCATTGAAAAAAATGGTCCTAAAATCATATTACGCAGGATCCCAACCAAACACTAAATTACGGACTGCTCAACTTCAACTCCCTTGTGATGTGAAGATTTTAGAATACCCAAATTCTCATATTATTTGTACACCTTGCACACACACAAAAAGGGAGAGAGAGACAGTTCTATATCTCCAATTCTATTGGAGGACCGCTTGTCGAAATTTAACTTGCGTTTTCCATGTTTCGAAAACCCAACTTAGAATATATATTACATTTATATATACGTTATACTTGTCAGGACTGAGTGTTCTGTGCGTAGCTTTGGCAAACATTTTAAAGTAACTCCTTAACCTAAAGTCCTGATCTGGAACAGGGAGCTGAAATCAGCTTTGTTCCGGTGTAGATACTGTGCTGAAGAATAACTGAACTTGAAAGGGATTTAAAATCCTCTTTTATTAAATCAATATTATTTACACACTTCCCAACTCGAGAGGGATACAGAAAGTAAAAGACCACACTTAACAGTCAAATAAATTTAAACTAAGCTAAATAGAAATTTAACTAAACTTTGCTCACAGAGCAAATCGCGGAGTTGGCCTCTAACTAAGTGGTGCGTAGCAAGAAATACTAATACTAGCGCACTTCAATTTATTTCAGTGAGCAATCACGTAGTAAGCACTATGGCTTCTAATTATCTGCTAGCTGGTCAGGCGAACGTCGAACAGAATGACCGTGATCTGAGACTAAAAGCTCTCTCACACTAAGAGGTTTCTACCTCTGGTTTAAATAGTACTTGGCTCTACTTCAAATTAGCATAAGCTGAAAACGCGCGCTTCTTCTGACGGGAAGTTGAAACAGAGAAGAGATAGAAAGATTTAAATTAAAATAAAACTTTGTTAGTTTAACTAAAACCTTACATAGTAACATAGGCATTTTGACACAAAATCGGACGTTTTCTGAAATACATTAACAACTTTTTTTTCATATTTCGATTCTACGGCTCAAATTATACCTAGATGTTAACTTTTGCAATTTTTTGTGAGGAATTTAGAGAGAAATTTAAACATTTATCTTGGCGCATTTTTTTCAGTTTGCGCCATAAATAATTAACTTGGCGAAGTTCTTAATTTATAGTAAAGTGTGTAAAACTACATTTTCTTTATTATCGCTTATTAATAAATACGCCAAACTTCAAAATGCTCCCAAATGTAAATTCACGGATATTTTAGGAAATTTTGAATAAAAACTCTAATTTTTTGCAGGTATGCTTAAAAATACATCTATTTTAAGATGATATTATTATAAATTACAATTCAAACTTTATGTTATACTACAATGTCTTTATAGATTACAATTCAAACTTTTTTTTCGAAAAATATATAAAAAATTATTTAAATGGAATTTTAATTTATTTAAATATAGGAATTTTAAAAATAAATGATAAAAATGGAAGAATTTTATTTGGAATGAACCTAAATTTCGAAATGTGAAAGGGAGATCTAATAAGTTTAACGAAAAAAAGATATATTAATAAATATATACCAAATTCAAATAACATGGAGAAACCATAAATTTAAAAGCTAATTTTTTCAAAACTAATTGTGCTATTTTTACAAAATTTGGCTCTACGGCATAATTTGATTTGTAGAATCGAAGTATAGAAACAATTAGCATGTTATTTAAAAAAAATCCGATTTTGTGTCAAAATAGCTATGTTAGAATAATGCTATTTTAAAATTTAATATGCATCTTAATCGTGCTTTCGAGTCATGGAAAACGTAACTTAAATTTCGGCAATCGGTCCAGTAGAACGGGAAAGGTAGAACTGTCCCATTTTTGTGCAAGGTGTACATTAAACGAAAACAGACTGCTGTGGAAAACAAATTGATGTAGTTGTAGTAGCACCACAAACATTTGCAACACTACTTCTTACAGAGACCTCACAGTAATAGGCTAACGTTATTCAGAGACTTTGAGAATGCCCTATACAATTTGTCATCCAAGACTTTTTTCTGCTATAGCAAGTTATAATTAAAATCTTGGATCCTTTCAAACATCAAGGTTTTCTGCTTTTGTCGATAACCAGTGTTGTCCTCTTAATTGTTGAGTTCCTATCGCACTAACAAAGAAGTAACTTATTCCTTCAGCTTCTAAACCAAATGCTGTGGACTTTTCAATATTACTATATGCCATGGTAATGTATTGCAAAGCAGTACAGTTTCATCTGTATCATCCGCATTATTAGCAGAAGCAAGTTGAAAATTTAGCCGATGAGAGAAAAGCAGTCGTATCGAAAGAAGATAAAGGTGGGAAACCCACCATATTCCAACAAGGAAATGAAGACAAACTACATGTTCTGAAAAGGAAGAAAATCGATCAGAATACGAAGAAATACCAAATGACTGGTCAAAAGGAAATTTTTTCAGGAAATTCAATTGAAAGGCTTATTCTCCAAAATGTTTTGTGAGAAACAGGTGGGGCAACTATGTTGTTAAAACAAAGTAATTGATGAGAACGTATGTAGAGCATGGCGAATTTTCGTCAATGAATAAATATTGTATCATATGCAACAATGATTGAAGCAGGTATTAGATGCATATCAAAAATCGGGAAATCTAAACTGAGATTTGTCACTTGATGAAAACTTAATGCTTTTATTACCCTATTACAGAGGTGGGGAACCTTTATACCATTAGAGGCCACATTTAAATTAGGCAGCAATAAAAGAGGCCGCATAAGCTGATTGACCTAAGAAAGTGACTTTTGTGAAATTATTATAGTTTTTCTATAGATTTAACAATTTCTATAGATTGCATTATATAGAAAAAATAAAATATAATACTACAAAATTTTAAATATAATATACATATAAAATAATATAAAAATATTATAAAAAAATACAATAAAAAATATTTTTTTATTCACTAAGTTAGTGACTTATTTGGCTTTGTTTTTGGTTTGACAGTAATTGTATATTTGGATCAAGCTTCGTAACACACAGCTTTAATTGATCCTCTAAATGTGCATCTGTAATTTGCGTTCTTAAATTTCTTTTTATTTTTGACATGAGAGAAAATGTTGTCTCGCAACAGTAGGTACTTCCGAAGCAGGAAAGTAAACGGCGAGCATGTTCTCGAAGGCATGGATATTCAACAGCATTTTTCCAGATTTCTATGGGATCCTTTTTAGCGTTAAAAAGGGATTTGATGATACTATCTTCCCCTAAATCAATTAACTCCATTTGTAGTTCTGCAGGAGCCTCGGATATATCTATTAAATGTGGTTCAAATGCCAGTTTCATAGCAGGAGTGTGCTCGTCAAAATCAGAAAATCTATTAGTATACTCTTCTATTAAACAATCCAAGACACCTACATATTCATCGAATATTTTATTTTCACAGTTCTGCTCATTTAACATTTTAGCTAGCTCCGGGAAGTGTTGTGCAGATATTTCCGATCGACAAAGCAATGTTTTGAAAAATGATAATTTTTTTCTAAACGCTTGGATCTTTTGCCACATTTCATAAATATACCTCGTTTCACCTTGCAGGCAAATATTTAAATTGTTTTGTTTTGTCATCATATCAGACAAAAATGCAAGGTTTCTGAAAAATACTTCATCTGATAGATCACATTGTTTTCCTTGTTCTTTATAAAAGTTTAAAATTTGTCGTCGTGAAGACAAAACTTTTATCAAAACCTGACCTGTTGATAGCCAACGAACCTTGCAGTAATATGGTAGGTCTTCACTATACGTTTCCTGATCTAAAGAGAGCATCTGCCGAAATTCACGATGACGCATTCTATTTACGCGAATATAGTTGACAATGGCAATGGTTCTATCCAGAGAGTCTTGCAAAATGGTAGATTTTGCGCAAAGATTTTGCTGATGCAAAATGCAGTGAAATGATATCAATTTTTTCAAGTTTTCCTTTTTTAACAAAGCAACGAATCCTTCTTTTTTGCCTCTCATGGAAGGTGCGCCATCGGTGCAGACACTGACTAAATTACTGACATTCAATTGTAATTTATTACATATTTCTTTGAAGTTTTCGAAAATATCGGCTCCGCGAGTTCTTCCAGTTAGTGTATCCAACGCAAGTAGTTCTTCGTAATATTGAAAATCTTTAGTTATAGCACGAATAAAATATAAAACTTGTGCCGAATCTGTTTTATCAGTGCTTTCATCTAAAGCAATTGAAAAATAAACATCTTCATTTTGTATAATTGTATGAAGTTGCTCTGTTACATTTTGCGCTAATTCGTGCTGTCGATCTATTACAGTTCTTCTTGAAAGAGGTAATTGTTTGTATTTGTCGACATTTCTTGGATCTAACATACTCACTGCTTCAACAATACATTCTTTAATTATTTCAATGTCACTAAATGGTTTGCCCCTTTTTCCAAGTATATGTGCTATTTTATACGTAACAGCGGAAGTTTGATTTACAAAGGCACTAAAAGATGCCTGCTGATGGTGCTTCTCATTTTTCAACTTTTGAAGTGCAGCTTTTCGTGATTCACCTTCTAAAGCGAAATATGTATGTTCTTTATGAGTCAAATAGTGTTTATTTGCATTCGCTTTTTTTAAAGTACTTAAAACTGTATTGCACAACAAACACATCATTTTATCTTTCTCAGCAGTAAAGAAAAAATCTAACTCCCATTCTACATTAAATGTTCTGTTTTCATCACCTAATTTTCTTCTCTTACTATTTGACATGATGGATAAAAAAACGAATATCAAATAATATCTTTAACAAAGTGTGTACTTTCTAGAAATACAATAAAACCGTGTACCTGTTATAAGCACGCACTGTTAACTACAGTTTGCTGAAGATCGCAACAGGGAAGCGTCGAGAGATGCGAGTCAGAGAAGCCAAAGCAAGGTGTGACACTCAAATGGGAGATCTGAAACCGAGTTTTGTTTACTTCTTAGACAAGGTAGTTGGCGCTGCTAGCTGTGGGCCAGAGCCTCGCTCATGCGTGATAGAGTCCGTTTCAGACTAGTATTCTGACGTCATGTTACAATATGACAGTCTTTGGCGGGATTTTTCGCGCAACTGTCATGGCGTTGATGTACAATAGCTGTTTGAAACGAACTCTACCATTTTGTACTAGGTGGCAAAGGGCCGCACAAGAACCTCGCAGAGGCCGCATGCGGCCTCGAGGCCGCAGGTTCCCCACCTATGCCCTATTACATACTTGTGTATATTGCCAGAATGCAAACTGAGCTAACTGCCGAAGGACTTTCTGTTTGGAGTTTATGGTCCAAATTCTGGGCCCAAAATGCTTTAGTAAACCAATATGTAGGGATATATTCTGAAAATAATGAAATATTTGTGCTTCGACTTGACAAATTGTCAACTAAATCGCAAAGACTGCACTCTGATCCATTTGCTCTTGCTTTAGAGGTATAGAATGGCTATATTGGGAATTGTTTATGGTGTTACAAAGTACTAGATCAAAATATAATAATGGATGAGCAATAGTTTGTATAAAAGCATTGTGAAGCTTTTTTGTTTTTAGTATATGACGAAAATCCAGATAAATCGAGCATAAATGTTTGACTTTTAGCTGACATCAAGACAATATCCTTTATAAATGAATATCCTTCTGTGGGAGAAGACAAAAAACAGACTAATTTGAGAAATTCTTGGGAAGCATGGCTTATCGGTTGATTGAAGCCTTTTATAACACCGGAAGAAATGTTGGTACGCACATTTCCTTAACTTATTTGAATTAATACAAAAAGTAAGAAATAAAAGGCATTATTGATGTTGGTACAGTCAGTGGAGCAAAACATTTTCTAAACGGCATAACATTAATATTTATGTTGTAAAAGAGAAATTGTTGACATGTAATTCTCTAAAATAGAATATAAATTTAAAACCGATTTTTGAACACTTTAAACTTGTAACCGAAATAACCTAAGCAAATTGTAGCGAAAAGCTCTAAAATGTCAGATTTTTTATCTATTAAGTATATTACAGTCAAAATGACTGCACATCGCAATTAGAGGTACACCGAAAATGCAGTAATTCTAGTGTTAAAACAAGAATGATAAAGAATATTAATGGGGAGGTTTTCCACAATTTTTTTTCAAAATACGCCGCGCTTATGGCATTTAGCAGAAGAAGAAACAGCTGCTCTTTATGAGGTCAGGTCAAGGTCAAAAGATGCTCTAAGTTATTTTACGTAACAATATATTTTCTTGCTTGTGTAACTATTTCTGCAATGCTGATTTCACTTATTTATTTGTTTAATATCCTGCCTTTCTGAAAAGTGTCACTTTCAAAGAAGTTAAGCTTAATGCAGAAGTGTTCTGCCCTATTTCTCCTTCTGTCCCTTTTATAGATAGATTTTGCGTTTATTATTCATTTTACTTTATTAATTTTAAATACAAGAGCTTTAAAATTATTTGCAATGAGAAAACCGCAGCGCTGCAATCAATATTTCCTATTTTGCAAGTTTATACACATTTTTCTCTGCATTTCCTTTCAAAAGCTGATTTTCTTAAACAAAGCGTAATATTGTATTATTTTATGGGACCTTGCAATATTTTTGTTAATTAATTTGTTTATAACTGTAACTGAGACTAAAAAGAAGGAAACGAAACAACTAGAAAAATGGTCTTGCAAAATCTGCCTTTGTTTAATCCTCATATTCGAACTAGTATAAATATCATGTAGTTTAACGAGAACAAAAAATTAAACAGTTCTCTACAACATTCGTTAAAAATTTCATATCAGGAATAACAGAAACATGGCAGCTTAACTAAGGAAATATAATCATGGAATTGCTTTATCAGATGTATAAGCTGTATTGTTATTGCCGGAACACAAGCTTTCCTTTCTTCAAAACACTATCAATATTCTAATTTTAATAAGAGTTTTGTATGAATATTTTTAGTATTATGTATTTTGTTAAATAGTATTATGCGTTTTGTTTTATGAAAGATTATGTGCTTAATGTGATTTGTATATTCTGTGTTATTACATATGCTTTGAGTGTTATACCATTTTTTCTATACTTGTGATCATGCATTTCGAATAACTTTTTTCCCATTATTTCACGTACATTGTATAATATCTCTTATGCACGTTTAGATTTGTTCTTAAGTAAACATCTATGTTAATTTCTAATGATCTAACCTTACTGCTACGTAAATACATGATAGTGTACATAACATACATGTATACAATATAACATACATGATAGTGTTCTATTTAAAAATATGCATAAATGATATTTATAACGATGATTATGTCTGGTTTATAATACCGTTGTTGTGAAACACTGTAAAATCAATGCATGCAGTCTTTTATGCTCTTTTGTATATCTCTTTTATTACTAGCCTAAAGGGGTGTTTACTCAGAAGGGCTATTATTCTTGAAACGGCACTTTGCGCAGAATCACTAAAAGCGTTGAATCACTTTTCAAATTGCTACCAACAAATATTATCCCCGGTATTGTATTTAAAGAAATTAAATAATGAATACTCTGCCTGAATGTATGCATGTTTCTCGCTCTGTGAAAAACAAAGCTACATAGAGCCACCAAAATTTGAACAAGGTAGTCCTCCACCTGGATAGGGGCACCTGGAAGAATTTGGGATTCCAGGTGCTTTCTCCTTTTTATTTTTTGATGATCATTGACAAAATATTTAAACTGTAGAGTCATTAGGTTATTTCAAAGCAGTAGACATAAAAAATAAGCAATGCCCTCTCCGGGACTCGAACCTCAGACCTCTCGAATACGCGTCGGGTGTGCTGACTGAACACCTCGAAGACATGCTAAGAAGGGGAGAAAAATACCTTATATACTTCCCCTTTTAATGGCGATTGGCGATTAGGCGACCCAGTCGCCAAATCCTTGTGGTGAAGAATCATCATTCACCACCTTTTAGTTCGGGCGCCACTGTAGAGACATTAGAAATTTTTTTTGCTGAGAGACGTGAAAAATGTGCATTGCCCTCGCAGGGACTTGAACCTCGGACTTCTCAGAGTCATTAGGACTTTTTTGAAGCAGGAGACATAAAAAAGAACACTTTCGTTGCCGGACCTCGAACCTTGGACCTCTCGAATACCCGTCGAGTGTTCTGACCATTACACCACGAAGGCATGTTAAAAAGGCGGCAGAAATATCTTATAAAACTGCCTGCTAAAACGCGCATTTATAATAACAAAGGCCTTTATTATTAAAATTTCGGAAATACAGCATTGTTTTTTTTTTTACAAATTGTACCCATTAAATACTAAATGTTAAGATTACTTACCTTCGCATAGATCTCCAGTGAATCCAGGTTTGCAGGAACAGAAGTACGAGTCAAGACTCGGCCAGCAGCTGCCTCCATTCTGACATGGATTTGGATAACATGGATCATAATGCTGTGTACATCCAGGTCCTGTAAACAATTTTAATATGCGTGTGGTATTTATTCACATATTACATAAGAAGAAGGACGAATCTGAAAACATTTCACGAATGATTACCATTGTATCCAGGATGGCATATACAGCTGTAGTTATTCCCTCTATCAACGCACTGAGCTGGTGATGGGCAAGGATTAGGCTTGCAAAGATCCACTTTAATTTGGCACCTGCGTCCCTCATAACCAGGACCGCAATGACAGCGATAACCCGCCACCAAATCTTCACAAGCGCCTCCGTTGATACAAGGGCTGGAATCGCATTCGTCATACTCGAATTCGCAGTGATCGCCCCCATATCCTAATAACAAAGAAAAAATGAGGAATTAATATAGCTTAGATTTAATGTATTTTAAAATGCTTTAGCGTATATATCATCAGAATAAAGCATATTCAAAATCGGATAATTAATATAAAAAATTGCTTTTTTTATATATAAAAGTAAGAAAGCTTTTCCTAACAGTTATTTAAGTTCTGGATTTAAGTAAATATTTTATCATTAAAATTTTATAATTTTAGTTTACTGTCTAACGGAAACTGGTAATTTTCCATTGCTCAAATGAATTCATTGCAGTAAAGGTCTCGTTTAAACGCGGGTTATGGGAACAGAACTGAACAAAGGTTGTGTTGAAAGTGGGCTGCTCTGTAACACTGGATATTTAAATATATGAAAAGAACACTACATACTAATTTATTTAACAGTGAATTCAATCTTCTTCTTATGCATCGTAAACAGTGTATTGCAAAAGTAAATAGCAGCAAATAAAGAAGAAATTGTGTATGTATATATTTTCCTCTCAGAGCCACACAGTGTCAATGTCCATTCCATTCCATTTCCCTCTATTTATACTGGTCATAGCCTGCATGGATTTGCACGCTTTTTGCCAGTTGTCCTTCTGTAAGGCATCCTGGAGGAGGTGTCACATAGATAGAATGTGAGTTGTTAAAGGAAGGTGGCGCTTTGCCACTGAGGTGAAATTTTTCGTCTTGGGGTGGTGTGGTATATGAGTTACATATAGTATGCAGGTAGAAGACAATATCAAGTGGTGAAAAATAAAAAAAAACGTGATTTTCAAAGTACTGAGTATTATATCTTGGTTAAATAATACATTTACAGTATATACATGAGAAGTAAAGTCCATTGGGTGGTCTCATCACATGGTAGGCTAGAGTCCATGCTATTGGCTAAGAGTAGAAATCTTGAAAAATCATACATATTAAAAACAACAGGTATGATAAAATATGGAAGCATGTTTTTCTGCCATAGGAAAATGTTCTATTAAGTATATACCACAGAAAGTTTGCTGAGAAAGTCCATAGAAGAGCTGGTCTACCTGCATTTACTTCATATATATATATATACAGAGTGTACTCGCACAGCAGTGAAAAACTTTCATGAGAGTTAGAGTACACCTAGACGATGGAAAATAGCATAAGATTGCATGGTCGGAAAATCTTTCCTGGCGCGGTAGTGATGACGCAAAAATCAAGAAAGAAAGGACAAGAACGCGGTGAGAAAAAATGTTTGCTATTCGTAGTACAACAAAAACAAAGAAAAAACAACATAAAGAGACAACGATCAATCATCAAAGAAGATGTTCGAAATTACGACTCCGATAGTGACGCAGGAACCGTGCGTCATGCATCGTGATGAAGATTTTCCATGCGCCGGAGAAGTGAGGCCTGCATCACGGTCCAGGGTCGTAATTTCGAAAGCCTTCTTTAATGACGATCGTTGTTTGCTTTTGTTCTTATTTCTAGGTTTTTGCTGCACTAAACACAATAAAACGTGTTTTGTCTCACTGTTTGTGTCTTTCCTTTTTTTCGTTTTGTGTAATCACTACCGCGTCAAGAAAGCGTTTCCGACCATATATTGCTATGTGATTTCCTATTCTTTAGGTGTACTGTAGTTCCACTGAAAGTTTATCACCGCTGTACTGATACATCCTGTATGTAATCGAAACAAACTTAGAAGAAAGTAACAGCAGGAGTTTTGATGGCGCAGAAATGTTGATCCATAATGAACAGGAGACTAGCAGCCGAGGTGCGGCCACATACAGCTTGGCACATTATTTGGGCCTATTTCAAGACGTTTACATTTTTGATAACTTTGCAGCAAGCAGTAGACACTAGTCCAGCTAGGATGAAGAGTAGCGAGCAAGCCAATGCCAATGATTTTGTATTACGGAGTGCGTATGGATCAAAAACATTTACCTCCTCATCAGAATTAAATAAAGTGAGCAGAAGCAGGAAAAATGCATAAGTTAATTTACTTGATGCGCAGTAGAGGGCGCCACTTACACCCGAGAAATTTTAGGGATAGAATAAAAAGTTAAGATTAATAATATGAAATGTAAGTTTTTATACACTTTTTTATAGTTTTACATATATATATATATATTTAGCGAGAAAGTGCGTTATGTTCAGGGTGAAATCTTAATTTACACAGAGTTAGTTTTGGTTCTCAATGCATTTTGATTGGATAATTTATACTGATGTAAAATTATTATTGGCTGTCTGAGTTTCAGTTCCGTTTACGTCATCAGAATTACGTAACAATCATGTGACATGGATTAGTCTCGAAATGAGATAGTGCAAATAGATATGACTATTTTTAGAATGCAGAGAAGAAATTAATTTACTCTGCTAATTTAAATTATAATGTATCTTTTACATATTTTTTTATTCTTCTTACATATATATAAATTACAAAAATGCTTGAAAACTTATAGATTACCAGAAATTTGGGAGAATAGCCGCAACGGATTACAAATAACTTTAACATTGTACGAACTTGTAGAGACGGAAGTTGTAGTAGGCTGCGTAGTTGAAAGTATGATACTTGAAAACAGACGTAGCCGTATTTATCCCTCGATAACTAATTCTTAGGAGAAATATTCTTTTCCTTTGCACATCATCATTATGGATGCAGTTTACACCCTCACAAGTGTATATAGATTACATTTTCAGAATAATGGATAATAGCTAACAGGAGCTAAGCAACAGGTCTATGTCCCAGCGAGCGAAGTTAAAAATGGGTAAGCAATAGAAAAAAGCTATATATATATGGTAAATTATATCTTTAATCTGATTGACTAAGAGCAGTCGCACTGCAGCTTGATTATACGTAAGAGACATGAAACGCATTACATTTCAGATGAAACACTTGTAAGATCTCGCTAGCCTAACTTGTCAGAAACTGGTGTAGTGTTTGTGGCTATGTGTAAGTATCCACAGAAACGTAAGAAGGGGTTAGAACCCTTTTTATTTTTGATCTTTAAATGACGTTCACAAACTGGGCCAACCCGACGGTTGAACTAAAAGTAAGGTAAAACTGAAAATAAGAAACTAGATGAACAAATATCAAACACTATCGACGGGGCTCTGAGATCCTAACTAACCGCGTTTTTGATTATCGCTCATATTCAGCAAGATTACTGATTGAACAGTTGAAATCTAGCATTTCTGCAAAGCTAGGCACACAGGCCGATAAGCGCTGATCTAAATTCTACTAAGCAATATCTTCAGCGTAGCTTGAAAGCAAGACTCTCACACTCTGGTTTCGTCTACTATTTAATTCAACTAGCTTCCGCTAAATTTGAATAAACTGCGCGTGCTATTAAAATTTACATACTCTGGAACGGGCACTTCTAGGGCAAAATGAAGGCTAAACAGGAAAGGAATATTAACTTAAAATAAATGTTAGTTCAAATAAATACAAACCCTACACACTTTAGATCCATATTTTAGTCTTTGTAAGACAGGAAGATTACTTTGTCAAATTAAGATGAGTAATATATATATATATATAAGATAAAAAATATGTAAATCATCTTCTTAATTTAATTTAGTAATAGCCTCTTGTTTCCTCATTTTTAATCTGGGTATTTCCTCTCTATTCTAAAAGTAGTAATAACTTTTCTGCACTGCGCCATTTCTAGATTAATCTATGCCGCATGGCTTGTGTAACGCTTTTGACGTAGTTAATTTGGAACTTGAACATTTTGAGAACTGAAATGTTTCAAATGTAAACTAGAACCTTCTCTTCGTCGGCTTCCATAATGGATAATTGCAAACCTTCTGCCTCCCTTCATGTAATGACGTTATTTCGTTCTGCTCTCTTCCTATCGCAACAGTATTAAAAATATAAACGTTCTTCAATAGGCACGATTAGAGTGCCAAGTAAATTGCGGCCACAAATATCAGTTTAAATAAAACTGAAATTTAATCTGTCTCAACAGCCAAGTTTCCACTTCAGTATGGATTCATTCTAAATTCTAAGCTATCTGTGCGCCATCAATATTGCTACGTCTCTTCCTTTCTGTGTTCCTACATAAGTACTCCTAAATCTGTTTTTATTACACACACACACACACCCACACACACACATATATATATCGAAAACAAATAAATAAATAAATAAACAAATAAATAAAATAAATAAATAAACAAATAAATAAACATCGAAAACAAAATGCAAATATAGCAATTCATATTACATGAAATTTCTGTGTCATAAATATATGGGTCTCTAGTAAAATAACCGTCATATTATAAAGCCAATAAGACTGTTAAAGTTATAAAAGCAGAAACAAAAGAATCTGTTAAAAATATGTGAAAAAAGCCATTGGTAGTTGGAATTATGTATCTAGGAGGTAACGGATAACATATAGTCATTCATTACCAATCGCGTTTCACTGAGTCTAGAGATTAACTTTATGAAATTTATTAAAATTTTGGAAATATAAATATTGAGGCTTAATATACGTTAGTTTAAAGTTGGAAAATATGCGCCTAGTTCCTTCTCATGTCTTTACAGCTGCTCAGAATTCGTATCTTTTTTTCAGTTTCTCCATTCATCTAATTTTTAATTTTAATTTTATGAACATATAAAAATTTTTAAGTTCCATAATTTTGATCAAATGTACTAAAATCATTTTTAGCAATCACAGCATCCTTCGACATATATGACTAATAATTTTAGTTATTATTTCTTATTAAATGTTTGCAAGGAACATATTTAGAAAAGAATATTGTGATAAATAAGCATATCATTTTTACATATTACTGCACATTTTAGAACATCGTAGCACAAGCTTTTTTATTTTTCGTTAAAATAACTATTATAATCGCATTGTGTATTTATCAGCTTAACGGTCTGCTGAAATGTGCCTGACATGATTTGAAATTCTCAAACTCATCGGCGTACCGCAATTTTACTGTAAGTTTTGACATGTAGCAACTCAAATTACAACAACGTATTTACTTCAAAGGTTTTACGTTTACTTATTTCTAACCTTTGAAAACAATTTCGCAAGTTATGATTAAAAAGAAAATTATGATAAAAAATAATATCATAATGAAAAGAGGCAATTTACATTAAAAAATCAGCAAAAGTTGTTTGCAACTGATAGCAATAAAAGTGAACAAAGTGCCATTTATGTTTTGAAAAGACGTATATCTTGCAAGTGATTTTGATAAAAAAGAAGACGCTTTGTATTGAAAATGAATGAAAACTACCCTTTCCATCTGTCAGCGAAAGAAAATTTTCGTCGAACAGCATGAAAAGAACAATGTTTCTATATAATTGAAACTCGTTATTCTATTTCTGCAAAAGCTGCCAGTTTAAGAAATTAATTCACCAAAA
>KK119513.1:446547-461736 GCA_000611955.2 Stegodyphus mimosarum | reverse complement strand
TGTACCAGAGAAATGAAAAATTTAAAAAGAAGATCTAGTTTTGTAACGCGTTAAATTCATTCAAACTATAAGCAAATTATAAAAAAACTATTACATTGCAATGAAAGAAACATAATTTTAAGTCGGAAACTGGGGAACAATTTCTTGTAATCTATGATCGATACTTCCATACTTTTCAGTTATACTAAGTAATATCGTTGTATACTGCGGAAAAAAGGGGGGAACAGTTTTTTTATATCTTCCGTTCTACTGGGCTGATTGACAAAATGAAACTTGCGTTTTTCCTGTCTCGAAAAAGCGACTTAGGATATGTATTAGATCATGCATAGCACTGTTTTAATATAGGTAATTTGGCACAAAATCGAACTTTTTCTAGAACGATATGCCAATTGTTTTTCATATTTCGATTCTACGATTCACGTTATGCCAAACTGTCAAGTTTCGTAAAAATCGCAAAGCTAGTTTTTGAAAAATCAGCTCTGAAAATTTTAGCTCCTCAATGTTAATTGAATTTCATATATATTTATTAATATCTCTTTTCTTATTAAACTTACTTCCTTCCTTCTTTCACATTTCGAAATTTAGATTCATTCCAAATAAAATTCGAGCATTTTTTATGATTGACGTTTAAAATTTATAGTTTTAAATAATTTTTATAAATTTTCGAAAAAAACATTTGAATTATAACCTATAAAACTTTTTACATGAACTTAAAGTGGATGATTTTTACATGAACTTAAAGTGGACTAGAAACACTTGCAAAAAATTAGAGTTTTTTATTCAAAATTTTCTAAGATATACATGAATTTACATATTGGATGTGGCATATGTGTTATAATCGATAATAACGCAAAATGGGGTTTATCCACTTTGTTAGTATTATTTGAAAGTATAAACGATGTGACATTTTGCGCACTCATTTACAATCTAAAAAGGGAAAGGAAAATAGGTTGAAATAAATTAAGAAGTTCGCGAAATGAATTATTCTTGGAGCAAACTGAAAAAAAATGGGGTAAGATAAATCTTTAAATTTCTTTATACATTTCTTACCAACAATTACAAAATTTAATATTTAGGCATAATTTGAGTTGTAGACTGGAAATATGGAAATAAATTGGTATATCATTTCAGAAAAAGTCCGATTTTGTGTCAAAATACCTATAATGGAACAATGCTATATATAAATCTAATACATATCCTAAGTCGCGCTTTCGAGACATGAGAAAGGCAACTTGAATTTCGTCAATCGGCCCAGTAGAACGGGAGATATGGAACTGCCCAATTTTATTTTTCGTAGTGTACATTTGAATCCAATGAATACATTTATTTCTTATTTGATATAATAAGTTACTTACCTGGAAGGCAATAGCATTTGTAGCCACCAAATCCGTCTTCACATACACCGTGCACGCAAGGGTTGGACAGACATTCATTGACATTTGTCTCGCAGTCGGGTCCTGCAAATCCTTTGGGGCAGTCGCAGACGTATTCTGTCTGATTGCCTCGACAAGTGCCATTATTCATGCAAGGCTTCCTGTCGCACTGACTCACTTCTCCTTCACATGCTCTGCCACGGTACCCTAATTATTAAACAAAGTATTTAATATTAATAATCTGTTTTGCGCACTTCAGGTATTTCTATTAAAACAACAGACAGAATTGCATAAGCTCCTTCTGTAACTTTATCTTTTTTCTTGTGGTTGCAGTTTTGTAGGAATAGCATAACTTGTGTACTCAGATTCTCAGATTTCCTTGAGAGGTTTAATGAAAGTATTTATCATGGACATAGTTCACATATAATAAATGATTTCTAAGGAAATTTTATTTACCATCTTTTTAAATCAGTTTTTATTAATTAATATTCATGAGTGGGAAATAAATTAAAAAATTACCATCCCTAAAAATATCAGTATCTTAAAAGTTCCGAAAGTAATGCGCCCCATTTACTTCTGTCGGGAGTATCCGTCCGTGTGCAACGCACAGCGTTGACGCCTGTACGGTGGTACGCCTGTACGGCCGGTACGCCTGTACGGCTTTGACGCCTGTGTTGGCTTTGACGCCTGTACCACGCCTGTACAGCGTTGACGCCTGTATTCGGTGGAGTCTTGTGAACACGACACGACCAGCGCCAGTCGTCTCGGAACACTTGGAGAGTCACAGTGCTCTTTCAATGAATCCTTATGTGAGTGTTCGGTCGAAATCAAGATGGGAAAACCTCTCGAGCAGCGATACGCAAAGTTTTGTTTCAAACTTTAGATAACGCAGTCGGATACTTTTGCATTGCTTTAGTCCTGACTTGTCCCAGCCCGGCTTCTTTCTTGTTCCTGAAGATTAAAAATGTCCCACAAGTCCCTCAAAGAACAGCATTTGAGGACCCTGGAGAACATCCAGGCGGCTATGACGAGGTTAGTAAAGGACATCCCTGTGACAGCCTTCTAGGACTCATATAAAGCACGGGAATCGCGTTGGAACAAGTGTGTTAAAGCAGGAGGGATGTAATTCGAAGAATATTAAGTATTGTATGAATAGGTTTAATAAAGTTCTTAAAAAAATTAACGCATTACTTTCGGGACAGACCTTGTAAATTGATATAAAATTCCACACATTTTACTGATGAAATCTTTAAAAAAAATCCACCATAGTGAAGGATAGAATGCATTAAACTTCATTTGGCAGATAGGAAATTCTATCTTATTGTTTTTTCCTAGTCATCATTCTTTAAAATGCAATTAAGCTTGTTATGTATTTCCAGCATATGGTTGCTGAAAATTTGATAAATCAAATTTTGAATTTATCAATTAAATTCACTAAGTAAGCGCAATTTGAACTGCTTTCATGTACATGAGGAAGTAAAATACGACATTTTACCACCTTGGTGATAATTGAATTTGGTACACATTTATTATTATGTCTTTTTTATTAAACTCACTGGATTCCTTCTTTTGTAGTTCGAAATTTAGGTTCAATCGAAATAAAATTCGGAACTATTTTCTGATTCGTTTTTAAAATTTGTGCTTTTTAGTAATTTCTATAAAATTTTCGAAAGTATTTTGAATTATAATCTATCGCATTTTTACCATTATGTTAAAGTAGATGTCTTTCTAGTCATGCCTGCAAAAAGTTAGCTTTTTATTTAAAATTTCCAAAGATATACCCAAATTTATATATTGGGGGGTTTTAAATTTGGCATTTTTAATAAGCAATAATAACGCCAAATTTGCTTTACGCATTTTATTAAAACTATTTGAAAGTATGAACGATGCACATTTTTTTCCGGTCGTGAATAATGAAAAAGGGAAAGGAAAATATGTAGGTTGTTAAAAATTAAGAACTTCGTCATGTAAATTTAACGGTAAAATTCCCAGCAAATTTTACAAAATTTAATATTTGGACATAATTTGGTTCGCACAATCGAAATACGAAAAAAAAATGGGAATGCCATTTTAGAAAAAGTCTGATTATATGTCAGAATACCTATGTTAGAACTAAGCTATATATAAATCTAATGCATATCCTAACTGGCGCTTTCCAGACATGAAAAATGCAAGTTAAATTTCGTCATCGGCGGTAGTAGAACGGGAGATATAAAAGTGTCCCATTTTTTTGTGCAAAGTGTACATCAGTTTTCGCTTATTAAAACTATTTCGGGAACGTGTTAATTTACAAGAGAAACTTATTACTGTCGAAACTTTAACCATCACTTTAAAGTAGATAATCTATTTCCATTGGACAAATATAACTCGGTACGTCTTTTGTGTTATTATTTCTTTGCCAGAGATGAATGGGCTTAATGACTGCTAGGTTTGCTCTTCGTGATAGCCTTTAGAGGTTATTCTTCAGTTCTATTACGTCGGAAGTCATCAACAATCTAGTTAAAACGTTCGATAAATTACAAGGTATTTCTCCCGCCTTTTTGGCATGTCTTCGTGGTGTAGTGGTCAGCAAGCTCGACGCGTATTCAAGAGGTCCGTGATTCGAGTTCCTGCGAGGGCATTGCTCATTTTTCATCTCTCCTGCTTCCACAATAACCTAATGTCTTTAAAGTGGCGCCCGAACTAAAAACGATGGTGGAGGATGATTCTTCACCACCAGGATTTGGCGATCGGGTCCCCTAATCTCCCTTCGCGGTTTAAAATTAGGAGTATATAAGATATTTCTCCCGCCTTCTTAGCATACCTTCGTGGTGTAGTGATCAGCACGCTCAGCGCGTATTCCAGAGACCCATGGCTCGAGTCCCGGTGAGGGCATTGCTGACTTTTCATCTCTCGTGCTTCCACAATAACCTAATGTCTCTACAAAATATTAGTGAGACTCTGATGTATAAAATTTATGCAATGATCAAACTTACTGGTCATATTACTTGGAAATTTGGGGAAACAATTAACCTATAGGACTTAAGCAACTTAACAACCATCATTAGTTTTAATTTAGAAGTCAAACAACAAAAATCAGCGTTGTATTTTCAAATTTTCGCAGATCTAGTTTGGATGGTTTTACCGAACCATCATCCTCAGCTGTAAAACCGCAAAAAACGAGATAAGATATAATGATTTAGATAAGATAAGATAAGAAAGCCTGGACAGGAGACAAGCTACTGGCGCCATCTGTTGATGAAACCAGAACTAAAACATAATTTCTTTAAAGGCTGAAGCCAAAGATGGATCGGAATTAGAGTCGTTAACTAGAACAGAAAGATTTTTTTACTGTGAAATGCCTTTAAAAAATCCAGGTCACCAATGGAAGATGTTTTTTGATTATAATTCGCATCAGAAAAATTGAAACTGTGATTTTCGGTCCAACAATGTTGGGCAAAAGAAAACTTCTGTGTTCTTCTTTCTTATCTAATGTTATCTAATCATTATATCTTATCTCGTTCATTTGCGCTTTTGCAGCTGAAGATGGTGGTTCGGTAAAACCATCGAAACTAGTCCTGCGAAAATTTGAAAATATAACACTGATTTTTGTTATTTGACTTCTAAATTAATATTTGTTCAGCGTGTTATTGTATCTTCATCATTAGTTTTGTTGAAAAACGCCTATTTATTATGAGAACGCTAAAAATAGCTACGATATTTTTTTGTTTACCTCATGGGAAAAAGTTTCCATAAGTCAAAATGCGAGTTTGAAATATGCTTGAATGTGATTTCCTTTCTAACTGAGATTGGCAGTCGGCAGATTGACAGTCTTCAGGGATAAATGTGCAGAACTGTAATTCTTCGACTTAATTCTGCCATATCTGTTCTAGATAAGAACTATTCTGTTTTAAACAAAACTTACAAAGATCAAAATTATTATATTCAAGCGGATTGTTGTTAAAAAGTGTTTTCAATTCTAGAAGCCACATTCTTCCTGCTCTAGTGGAACGAAGTTCCCAAATGTACAGCTTTTTATTGGTTGCTAAATGTTGAAATTGTTAAGTGTTACTGCATGTGGCACATGAAACAATCTCATGAAATATTACTGCGGAATTAGCAGTATATATTTCTCGCATCGTGGAGGAGATTTTACTTCTTCGTGGCAAAAGCGACTGTAAAAAGTGCTAGGCTTTTATCGTTGACGAAATGTGATTTTTCAATTGCATTCGGTACAAATGTTATCAGTATTAATAAAATAAACCTCATAAATATTAAGCGTTTCTACAGCACCATACCAATGATATTGGGTGAAAGTTTGAAAGTGCTAAGAACGTCAGGTGACAGTACTTAATTAAAGGCTTAATGTCTCTTACAACAATGAAATTTCTCAGAACTCATTGACATTAGTAGCAATGGAAGGTCAAATCTTTTAAGCTCCGAAATATAGTTTCACAAGAGATGAAAGAATGCAATCAAACACATAATTACTTCTACTGCATTATGTTGAATAATACATGTTATAGCAATAATGCTATATTTAATTTTTGATCTAAAACGCAACTGTAAGGAAAATCGTTCACATTTAAACAGTAAAGGATGCTATGGATAAACAACAGAATGTGCTAAAACTCTAAACTCAAATATTAACTAAAAAACCTAATTCCTTACACTGGGGAAAAATAACGAATGTTGAAAAAAAAAACTCCCGATAAATGCATTATTTATGTATTCAATATTTTATTCAGACATTAACAGAGAAACAATGCCTTCAGAAAGTTGAAACAGATGGAAGACTTTGTCTCCTGCTGCTTTTCATAAATATTTTCTAAAAATATATCCTTTACGTTCTGAATGAAATCCAGAACCATTCATCACGGTAACATATATGACTAAAGAAGTAGTTTGCATAATACAGCATAACTTCAAAGGGTCCCGGAAATATCGCCTCCTATAAATTGCATTTATCAGAACTTCAGAACACCTGACTGGACGATTCAGTTTCCGTCAGAGACAAATGTTGGGTGCCAAGTCGGTGGAGTTGACTAACCTAAAGAAATTTAACCATTGCTTTGGGTTATTTAAAAAAAGTTAGTGCATACAACCCGATGAACCTTGATGCTAGTGAAACGATATAGTGTTGACATATTTTAACCCTAGAATGCTACCCATTCGTCTACTGGACGAAGCCCTCCTTCCCTGAAACAAAAATCGCTATGTGCGACTCAGTACCTTTATATGATCTTGGATATTAACCTTGGATACCTTTATTTGATGCTACAGGTAAGGACATTCCTTCTTACCGAAATATTTTCGCATGTAGCATTTTTAGAACAATATTCGTCTCATAGACGAATGGTTAGCTGTAACGTTTCATTTCAGAATCCGACTTTGGTTTATTTCTGTGTTGCCTTAAAGATGTCAAAGAGGTTTCGCAGAGAATATTTTTGGGTTAGACCTGAGGCTATCCGAGAGTGATGAAGAAAATTATATTTCTTGGGATAAATCGGAGAAAGCTGATTTTGCTGAGGTTGAAAATCAGGAATTCACAGATAGCGACACAGATGAAAACGACGAATTTATCATTTGAAAATAAAAATGAAGAAGAAACAGTGCTTGTAAAACAAACCCAGGAAGATAAAAATATTAATTTGAGTATAGATCTGAAGATGAAAATGCTGAAGAAGTTGGAAAATTGAATTTGAAATACGCAACTAAATATGAAAATTCTTAAAAATTTGAAAAATTCCAAACTTTTTTGAGTCATGAAAAATCTACGATTTACCCCAGTAAAATTCAGCTCAGTGGTAAAAATAAGGGGTCATCTGTTCCTAAATCAAGCAACACAAGTACAACAGCTAGCAATATTATTCAATTTTTTAGAAACAAAGGACTGGGCCATAAAAGGGACACATCGGATCAGATATGCAAAAATATGTCATGTAGTAGAAAACTCGCCGAAAGCCTATTTTTTTTTTCGTTTTGCAGCATGATAAATATCAGTTTAATGAATGTACATGTTATATATGTGCATAATATAAAATCCGAAAAGACATTATCGAGAAAAAAGTTCGCAATAAAGCTAAGTGAAGATGATTTTGCACCATGGATGAAGAAGCGTTACAACATAACAAATTTGCCTCGATCAACAAGAAGAATTATAAGGGAACTGTTGAAATTAGATTCCAACATTCAATATCCTGAATAATCTGACAATAAAAAAAGAAAAAAATTGTGCATTTTGCCCGTACAGTTTGGGCACAATGAATCCCATCTATTATCAAACATGTTCCAGACTAATGCGTAAATAAACATGCCAGTATGTACAAAGACTGCTTTGAGAATACATAAATGATACGTTCTGGCTAACGTAAAGTTCCAGAGTCCTGAAATGATCTGCGAGTCGAATACTTTTATTTAAATTAACTTTTAAAATAGGTTTTAAACAAGCTTACGCACAATTCGTCTCGGAGACGAATGGTTACCATTCCCGTAAGTTTTTCAAAGGGTAGCATTCCAGAGTTAAAGGAAACACATAAGTCAGTAATACTAGAAAAACCTTAGAGTTTATTATATTTTTTCTTTAACCATATCAAAATTAATGCAAATCAATTTTTTAACTACTAAACCCTTCACTACCTCATGAGGTATGAAAATAACCTTAAGATAAATGTACCAGTTTTTTTTTTCTTTTACTGTGTAACATAAACATGTATTTTCAACAAATTTCTATTATGATCAAACTAAACCACGTGAAACTTCTATAACAATTAATTAAGAAATAACTATTTCATTGAGTTGGAATTTATAAATTTCATGACCACTATTTCAAACATTAATATCGGGTTTCACAATTCAGTAATTTTAAAATAACAACTAAAAAGTTCAAAAAACAAAAAAAAAATCTGAAATGTTTCAGATTTTAAATTACGTCCAAAGGGACGTTTATTTAGCATTCTGTGTGTCACCTTTATTTGTTAAATACCATGTTCTTCGCACTTAAACCATAAAATTCAGTTCAACAGCAATATCGCAAAATAATTTTAAAATGAGCATATCTTTAGAATTTCCGATGCACAGTCGCGCGCTGGTTGTACAACGTTGGTATTGCTGGCTTTGAAATCTTTGAGTTTGTTAATGAAAAATTAGTTAAAGTTTTAGAGAATATTGTTACGAATTTCACATTTATTTGGCTATTTATTTAGAACTGTAATTAAAATTCCTTTTTATTTTCCCGTGCAACGCACGCAGACGATTTTTGAAGAGAAAGCTACGTCAAAAAATAATAATAATAATAACATGCATACATTTATGCAGATTTTTCATTTTTTAAACTTTAATGCAGAGCGATAACATTTAGTGGCAACAATTTGAAAAGTGAATCGGGCATTCAGAGTGAATCAACGCAAAATCGCAAAACGAAAGTAATAGTCCTTCGGGACTAAATCCCTTTGGACTAAAAACCATTAGTTAATCATAACTATTTCATGAGTTAAAAATATAAAATTCATAAAAACTATTTTCATTTAACAATTTTAAGGTTCTTACACCTTATTAATCCAAGAAAATACAAAATTTCTATAAATTCAGAACAGAGTTAAATATTGATCATATGGCACAAACAAAATAAAGGGAAAACTACTACCATGTTCAGCTAACTGAGCTATACCAAAACCACCCTTTTAAGAAAATTCAGAGTATTAAAATTGGAGCTATTTTAAGACAGTTAACAATTTTACTTTAATCTCTGCAAAGTCAGTAAGATCATCAAAAGATACTAAAATTTAAATTCCTCAACATCTCAAATCCTTTAAAGCAAACATTTAAATCAAAACATAACTACATTTTGGAAATAATTAAATACCCCTCTTGCTACTTTAGGAGATAGTTAAACCCTGTTATTTTAAGTAAAAAAAGTTCCTCTTAAGAACTTAAGTTAAGTCTTCTAAAATGAAATAATAAATAAAAAGTCCTGCCCTCTAACCGGAACTTTGTAGGAAAGAAAATGATGCAGAAGATGGATTCAGCAAAATGACTTCGGCGATATGTGTGAAGGAAACACCTTGGCGACATGCCTGGAGGAATCGATGGTCAGGCCCATTCTCATCGGTGAACAGCAGGATGGACAACATCTTCACAGCAGACATCTAGAACTTCATCCGGCAGGACGGGAACCGCACAGCAGGATGGAACAAGAAAACAGGACTAGCAACATCTAGATCCGGGAGTTGCAACTGTTAACTAGAAGCCGTCATCCGAAGAATTTCTTAGAAATCATTTTTTTTTCTTAAATTGTGGGGCAGTCTGTGCCTGTGGAAAATCCTGAATTTTGAATGGAATTCCGAAATAAATTTTAATTATCTCATAATGAAGATTTTTCTCTCGAGGAAGCAAATAATTTAGAACTTTAGCCCATCACTACGATAAAAGCAAAAGGAGCTATAAGCCTCCAGCAACGAAGAAGTCTCATCGAAGCTGCACAGAAAAACTCGTGCTCAGAGCACGCGTGAAAGAAACAGCGTCAAATCAGCCGAAGAAAGAGAGAGAATGACACCTGCACCGGCTTTCTGTCAAGTCAGGAAAACCAGATATCGCCAATCCCCACCAAACCCGGTGAAAAAATCCAGAACTCCACACCCCGCACAAATCCCTGCAACAGTCTTCCAAATTTCAAGGTGTTGAACTAAAACACAAATTCAAATCTCGCCAAGCACGCCAAAAGAAAACGCGAAGAATCCGACGCAAGCGTGAGGAAAACTTACAACCCAACCCTGACCGGAAATTCTCAAGCAAAGGCTTAGAATCCACTACAAGTGAGACTTTTTTTCAATCCTTTCCCCCCAAGACCAATTCCCCGCGAAGTGTAAACATTTTGTTAAATAATTAACTGTAACTTAAAACTGTTTAAGCTAGAAACTTGAATGTGATCTTAAATTAAAAGGCTAATTTTTCTGTATCCAATGATATAAATTAATAGAGGATCAACGTAAGTTAAGTAATATTAAATCACGTTTATGACGTAGAAAATCACCCGATTCCGTTGTGTGTTTCAACGCGTTAACGAGTAACAAGTGGAAGAAAGGTACAAATCTAAAGTACCAAAAACCCCTAATTAAAATTAAACTAATGCAAATATAAATACAGCATATTAAATAAAATAACGTTGTGTAGCATAAATTTAGAATAATAAAAATTAAATCTTAAGTCAAACTTAAATAATTAAGTGTTAAGTGAATTTGCTACACAACACAAAGGAAACTTTTTCTGTGATATGTACTTTGCGTTCGAAGAAATTCGAAATGTCACAAATGGAATAGGTCGGGGAAGAAGTATCAAGCCAGTCATAATATGGAAATACTGAAGCTTCTTACATTTTACACTTATTTACTTTTAGTGGAACTAATCTCATCTTTATTTTTAAGTACCTTTTATTTTTAAGAATCTAATATGCAAACCCATTTAATCTTTTGAAAACTGAAGCCTTCGTTAACATGCGTGCTTAAAATATTGAAAGGTCCATTTCCCGTCCTTTTCCTCCCCTCCCCGTCCATTGACGCACGGAGAGACGGAGAGGTGTGAAGATTTCATGCGTCCTTTCTACTTTCTAACGAAGAAGCTTCCATTAGCCATTTAAGACAAGCTGTCTTCAATGAACTGATACAATGTATTTGGGAAAACTGCACCTGCTACTGCATACATTAAGGGAAAGGAAGAAAACAACATTATAAATCTCGCTCATTTCGAGCGGTTGTGGTCGTTTGAATGAAAGGTTTTCTCGGGTGTTTTGGTATTTAAGAGGTTAATGAAAGATAATTTCATTTAATTAACAGTACGATGGAAACGATTAAAAATCATTAAATTATTAAATTCAGCTATCGAATTATTGAGTTCGGAATTCAGCAAAAATGTATTTTATATAAATCTTTAAAATTAATAATTTGAGTCGATTTAATATTTTAGGTCATTTAATAACATTGCTTCTCTCTAAAAAGTATTTTATATCGTAGAAAATGAAAGGCACTGAAGAAATTGAAATGTTTGGTTTTTACTATAAAGAATTCTATTCTGATCCAATGTTCAATTTTTCTTAGTTTAAATTACAGTCTAGCAGGCTTCTTTCCATAAATGTTTTGTAGTTAAATTTATTGTTTTAATTCCTGATTCGAATTCTCCTTTACTGCATTTAAGAAATTTAATCTCCTATTCCTTCTGAGAATTTCCCATTTCCCTATGATTTAAGAAATGATGATCAATTCCAGACACAACAGGCGTCATGCAATCCAGCTTTGCACATGCATTCAATTCCCTTTAGTATTTTTGAAATTGCGATCACATTTCGTTAGGTGAGATTTTAATTAAACTGAAGGAAATTTAATCAGGAACTGTGGGAGTAAAGGTAGCAATCTCCCAGTACTGCATTTTAATGAGATTCCTGGAGTTTTTAAATAAAAAAAATGCTTCCAAATAAAAAAAATCAAATATTTGAATCATAGATCAGGGAGAGGCTAGAATTACTAAACTACAGTTGGTAAAATAATTTTTGACTTATTAAACATTTTATTTTTTTCCAGTAAAACAATAGTATTTATTTTTTTAAATATGTTTGTAGCAATCAAAGCAGACTAGCAGAATAAAATTTTCGTTACGAATTTTTAATCTTTGTCGCAATTTTTCATTTATATAAAAGCATTTTTTCACATAATTATAAACATTTTTATTAAAGTGAATACAGATCTTCTTTTACCTTTTACTCTTTCTCTGTGTTATGAGTATTTCATTTTACAAGCTAAAATTAAAATTATTTGAAATAATTCCAACACTGCATTAAGGCAGTTTCAAATAAATTGATAAACAAACTTAAGAGCAAAGATGTTCCTAAATACTGTTCATTCCCGTCCTTATCAAAAAAGGCTAATATAAAAAGTGCAGTTCAAAAGTGTCTTCAGATTTAATACATTTTTCCGCGATGCATAAATTTAAGTAGAGATTATTTTACTTGTAGAAAACAGTCACATCATTGAAAATCCGTGAAAATGTTTCTGTAAAGAGCTTTAAAAACAATTTGCAATTATTATGTGCTTAAAGAATTTATAATGCTCAGTCGAGAAACCTTTAAAAGTACTGCAAAATTCCTTTTAACTAGAAAAGACATGAAAGGATTCTTAGAAAATATTTTGAATATTATTAAGTGATGTTTGGAAATTTTCGATTGAAAAGTATTTAAAGCAAAATAACATCAAAGAAGGGTCAATTTTTTTCTAGTAAACATTCCTAAGAAGCCATATAGAGCATTTCTTGAAAGGTATCGGAAGAAAATTTAATTTTCCTACACTCATGTTTTACAGACAAGGATAAAAATTGTTTTAAGAATATATGAAGAATGTTAGCAGCAAGATCTTTGTTAAGTTTAGAATGAGCCACATATACAAAAAACAGCAAAGATAATAACTATTTTTTTTAATCTGGAAGCTATATTTATGAAACCAAGAAAATTAAGCAGAAAACTCTGAAATATCCTTGCTTATATCTAAAGACAAAATTTTGCTTTCTTATGTTATTAAACCTTATTAATGCCACTATACTATTTAAACACGTTAAAGGTAATTTATCCCCAGTTTTTTATTTAATATTGTACATCATTAAGATTATGAAAGATAGTTTAGTTAAAAAATTAATTAATTCTGTCCTTTCATTGTAGAAACCCTTGAGAATGGGTAAATAATGAGCATCGCATCAATTTCTCACATAAATCATTGTGTATGTATTATCGCTAAAGTACGAAAATCAGTTATAATCTGGAGATTAACTAGGGTGATCCGTTAAGGGGCGAAAATTTGTTTTGTTTCTTAAATTACCTAGGTAACCTGCAAAAAATTATCTAGTTAGTTTGCACGTTATTTACCAGGTACTCGTTAAAGTGAAAATAAGATCTTTAATGGAACAGCAGCAAAGTTTCTGTAAGCTAGAAACAATCACCCTCTTAAATTGTTGATCGTGCAGGGTTTCAAAAAATTTAACAGCAAATCAATGCACCCCAAATAAGTGTGCTTGTCGCAAAATCGTGTAATGTAGTTTAAAGCTTTAGATTGCACTAATAAGTGATCAGAATTTTATCATATGTTTGTCAGAACTGAGTGTTCGGTGCATATTCTTGGAAAACATCTTCGTGACAGCTTAAAGTCCTGATCTTGAACAGGGAGCTGATCTTGAACAGCTATGTTCTGTGGTAGAATACTGTGATTAAGTGGTAAAAGAACTTCACATGAAAGGGATTTATAATCCTCTTTTATTAAATCACTATTGTTTACAACCGCTTCCCAACATGGGAGTCAACTCGGGAGGGATACAGAAAGTAAAAGACCACACTTGGGTCTAAAATGAACAATCAAATTTAAGCTAAAACTAAATATAAATTAAGTAGTTATTGCTCCCAGAGCTATAACGCGAGATTGGCCTCTAACAAAATGGTGCGTAGCAAGATTTACTAATAGTGACGCACTTGCATTTATTTCAATAAGCAATCATGTAAAAGCACTATGGCTTAGAATTTAGCTGCTAGCTAGTCAGGCGAACTTCGAATAGGGTGACCGTGATCTGAGACTAAAAGCTCTCTCACACTGAAAAGTTTCTACTTTTCGTTTAAATAGAACTTGGCTACACTTCAAATTAGCATTAAGCTGAAAACGCGCGCTTCTTCTAACGGGAAGTTGAAAATGAGAAGGGATAGAAAGATTTAAATTAAAATAAAACTTTGTTAGTTTAACTAAAACCTTACATGTTTCGCAAATCAATTTTCTTAATTGTAATAATATTTTAAACAGATTTATTTTTTATTATGGTTCTTTAATTTATTGATGATTGATTTTATCAAGTAATGTATTGATTGTGTGATTGTATTAATTTGAATTTTTAGGTATCGGAAAATACATAAATAACATTATGTTAGTTTAAGCGAACAGAAATATTGCTGTTGTTCCAACAATGATTTTATTTTCAGTTTAACATGATCCTAATAGGCAATTTCCAGATTAGCGAGTACCTAGTAAGTAATGTGCAAAGTGGAAAGATATGGCAAGAAAATGAGAGAAACACACTCTTAAACTTTAATGATACGGAAACCATTAATGTGCACATTGCCTAGGTAATATGCGGAGAATAATATACGGAGAATTCTGGATTCAGCATTTTAACGGAGAAAATCAGTTAATCTGCAGAAGCAGTCTCACATTGTATAGTAGTCACACACTGAGTATATAATACTGTGAGGGAAGAACATTCTGACTGTGCCGAAGGGAAAATCTCAGTGTGATAAACATAATACAACATTACGTATGTCTTTCAATGGCATACTTAGTGCTATACTGTTATAGTATAAACTGCTGTTAAATGGAAGCAAATTAGTACGTCTTACGTACTAAATCAGCTTTATACAACCAGCGATGCATTCCGAAGTTGACCCATGATAGTCATTGACCCCATTTAACACTCCACATATAATTGTACCTGGAAAGGTACCATGTGCATTGTGCATTTATAAAGTTTAGTTCTTTTTTTGCTATCATAAATTGTACCCAAAATTTGGACGGATTGGCAACCAATTATCACAAAGTCTAAAATAACTACTAAGCCTTGAGAAACTACTGAAAAACAGAAGGCTAACTTGGTGCTTACAACTCAGCCAAAGTCTTGTAGCGAGATAACGTAAATTAACAGAAGTTCAACTGTAAAATTTTAATAAACTAGTACTACAATAATAAATAAAATTAAATAATAATAAATTTACAATAATAATAAAAAATAATAACAAATTTACAAAAAAATATAAAATTTACAATAA